>CABFOV010005365.1:8074-31334 GCA_902141375.1 Timema poppense
ATATATATATATATATATATATATATTATCCTCAATAGTGAAAATTTGGTTGTTTGTTGAGGATGGGGAGGTCAGTGTTGAAATCTCACCTGTATTTTACGGAGTTTATTTTTCCACTTAACGTTTTTCAATTTTTTTTTCGCCAAATAAATTCGTGTACACTTCTTTAAATTATACCTTCCTCGTTCCTAACTTACCAGTACAAATATGTAAATCTGCTAAATGAGTAATGAAACACTAAGCACGTGAATATAAATGTACGACTACTTGAACTCGCATACCTAGCCACTACCCCTGCTGCATTAGGAGACACGTATTGTCCTTCTGTGTTGTGACGTCATCTGAGACAAAGCAGACGACGTAACTTATGTACTCTATAACATAATCTCCATAATTACATACTTTGACTAATTTTCTAGTATCTACTTGTCACAGGTAGATAACATAGTAGATCGATATTCAATACATATTTAATGATAGGTTACACCTGGTATATAATCATTATGGTCTAGTGGTCAGAGCTCCTGACTTTATATACAGATGTCCCGGGTTTGATCCTCGGCACTTCCAGATCTTCTGTGAAGCAGTGTGTCTGGAACGGGTAAAACTCAGCCTCGTGAGGACAAATAAGAAGATACTTGAATGAATAAGTAACGGCTCTGGCTTAGAAAACTGAGATTATCAGCTAGAGGCATTGCTGTTCTGATCACATTACACTATCTAAAAGCAGAAGTTGGCAGTATCTTCGTCAACATATAGCGGCCACTTGGTTGATATGTCTTGACTATGGGCTGACGCCATTGAGTTCGAATAGAAAACGAGTATGCTATCTCTGAACGAAAACATTACATTGCATCCATGACTGTTTCCATCCAGTGGCCTGGGTAACTTTTGTATTCAAGTCATATATGTTTCCACTACCGATTTGCTAGTCCTGTCATAGCTTCACATGTCTTATGATATAACTTAAGACTAGGACAGGCACAACATCCAGTCCCCGGCTGATAATTCATCACTGTAAAAGGGTAAGCCCATATTTCACCAATGATAAATTTTTGGCCATGCAGGGAATCGAAGCCTGGACACTTCGCTCAGAAGGCAGACATACAACCGATTGAGCTAATGTATCGGACCCTTGAATGCAACAATATCAACACCAAATTATATCAACCTTTTAAAACTATACACATTGTGACAACATTAAGGGCCGTAGAGGATAGTTCCCCATTCGACAGAAACGGTTTGTTATCCATATACTGAGAGATTGTTTGAATCCAAGTCTGGTAGTACGGCACTAAAAGAAGAAGTTTGGTGGGTTGTAGTACGAGTATGTGGATAAATCTTGAACAAATAAATAGTACTTTACAGCTCATACAGTAAAAACTCTGTAACGTTCAAAAAAATTAGTTTATAATAAAAATAATAATAATAATACTTAGCACCACGTCTTACTACCCGTTCGGGTTAAACGCTTTTAAGTACTAATTACTCTAATGGATTAGAAATTGGGATGGTTGAATGTATATGAAGTGTACCCGCATTTGCGTGGAGGGAGAGTGGAAAACCATTTAGGAAAAACCACCCCCAGTTCACCCGACCGATATTCGAACCTCGATCTCCCCGTCCTCAGCAGTCGAGCTCAACACGACAAGCGCGTTAGCCAACTACGCCACAGAGGCGGGTCGTTTATAATCAAAATAATATGTTACTCTTAGCTTATTTATATTAACTATCAAATTATTAATACCTAAAACATATATTATTATTATTATTATTATTATTATTATTATTATTAGCGCCGCGTCTTACTACCCGTTCGGGTTATACGCACTTACGCTAATGTGTAATGGTAGGGTGATTGTGAGATGAAATGGAGGACCTACAGTTTAACGTGGAATCCGAACCACGGTGGAGACCTGGCATTCCCCACATTCACAAGATGTCTTGTCAGAGGTGAAGGAAGGGTTTGATAATCAGATAAATCTTTGCCGGGACCGAGGATTGAACCCCGGCCTCCAGAATAGAAGTCTGACACCTTAACCCTAGACCGCCAGGTCACCCATATAGTATTGAATTCCATTAAAGTGTTTGGATTGTCATTAAGTAGCTATCATAGCCTTAAGAACCTTATTTTGATGGTTATTTAAGTTTATAAGGTCTCAACATTTGTGTTAGATGGATTATCATTTTAAAATTATTGTTCTATAATCTCGATGATAGGATTATATGGAAAATATACTTCTGTTAAGTTTGATATAAGGGTATTTAGAACCCACACCTATGCTCACATGGTATAAGCCGTCACTTTTGTCTTGTGGCATTTGCTGGGGACGGAGTTTGGAGTCCCGGCTGGGTTTACAGAGGGGTTTTTTTCTTTCAAAAATTGTTTCCCACTGCAAAAATATGGGTAGATCTCGTCTAAATTCTATATTCATCCTACTTATCCCATTAGTGAGTGAATATTTCGATTGCCCAGACAAAATATTAAGATCCAAGTCACGCATGGGAATAGGGAGAATTTAATTAGAGGAGGGATGGAGGGAGTAGTTTCAATATTGGTGAAACTTTATTTTTATGAAAGAGAAAAGTGGTGAGAGGGGGAGGGCAAGTAACATAGAAGTTTTTAGTGAACTTCTACCCTCCTCTCTCCCAGTTAATATTAGGTAGTTGAATGCTCCTAGAAGCTATTTGGAATAGCCCTTGCCTGTTTTAAAAAAAATAGATGCCCTAAGAACATATTAAAAGTGATTCCCTCTCTCCCCCCACATTTGTGAAATTTGAATGTTTTAGAAGATGATTGGAGTGTCCTCATATAGGTGTGTTTTTTTAAATCGGATACCTCTAGAAGCCATTCAGATTAATAGTTACCGGGATTTTTTTAAAGTGAGAAGTGAATGCCTCTGTAAGTTATTTGAAGTTTGATACAAACCCATTTCTAAGCATAATATTAAAATCTTGGAAAATTTTGGGAGGGGGTTTGAGCCCCCTAGAACTCCTCTCTCTACGCCCATGAAGGCATGTAAATATATTTAAAATTGAGGGCAAATCTTTATAAACTCTTTGCACAATTTACAAAAATTGGAGTACTTAGAGTTCTGGAAACGAATAGTTCTGAAAGATTACTTTAACCAGTACCTATCCAAAAAATATAGATAAGCACATAAACTTTAAGTTTGACACATATTAGCACCAATTAGAAGCATTAATAAATTTAACAGGAAAATAAACCACCCATATTTATGCTCTTGTTTTCCATTTTTAAAATTATAGTAAACATCATATTATTTATTTAACTAACTCTATAATATTTTTTATAAAAATTATACCTGCTTCAGTGAGCATTGATGATAGTGACGTTGGGGTTCGAATTCCTGCCAGGTTTGCTGATAATATTTTTCTACATAAATGGTTTTACAATCTCTCTCCGAGTAAATTTGTGTATATCTAGTCTAAATTATACCTCTCCCATCTCCGCTTAATTAGTCTAGTCAAGTGAATATATCACGAATGACCAATTAAATGCTGTGGAAAAAAACATGATTTGAATACATTTCTAGACAAATCCATTTTCTACGTGCGCTGCGTCTTAATACCTGCTCGGGATATCTGCTTGCCTATACGATTAAGGTAGGCGTGAGAAAGGAATAATGTTGAGATAATGGACCCTCATATGCGTAAGGGCAGAGTGGAAAACATTTTAAGAAAAATACCTCATTACATCTGGCCGAGATTTAAACTCCAACCTCATCGTCCCTAGCAAACAGATAAGATTAGACCTATGCCTTTGTCGGCGTTTCCACCGTAAATTGTAATTTTTATTCGATATAAAACATGGGTGAAGGCTTTTAGCTATGTAAACTAATGAAAATTATATGTTTACTAACGAAATGATGTGAATTATATTCCTTAGAATGTGATAAAAATAATTGATACGACACAATCGCACAAACTTTCTCATATTGTTTATTATAGCTTCGAAGAAAACTTTCAAAAAATAAGTTTTAGCAAACTACCCTTAAATAAGTTTTACTTATAAAAACAAACACAAATCTTGTTAATCACAATAATATATGCTCTTTATATATACATTTTAAACAAAATTGTTATGATAAACTTAACCAATTTCAAATTTTCAAAATTATGTTATTTGTAAACTATTCTAAAATTATTTTTTTATTTGTAAAAATAAAACAACACATATATATATCATGGAAAACTATTCACAAATTCACATTTTTATTTCAATCTTATGATACTCACCCTAGATAGCTTAAATAAACGTTTAATATATTTATTTAATATAAAAAATTTGAAATGGGAAAACTGAGGCAACAAAAGAAGGCTACTAAACGATACAAAATTGCCAACTTCGATTATTTACTTTCCGAGTATCAGTCTAGCATAAGATAGAAAGCTAAATTCGTTTTATAGTGGCGGTGAGTTTAAACCAAGTGGAGTTTATATATGGATTTCCTTATCTTATGTTAATATTATATGAGGCATTTTACTACAATTTAATATATTATCTCTATAAAAACAATTTATTGAAATAATCTCATCTGTCGTCATTCCACTGGAAGGAATGTAGATTTTTTAATTTTTACTTGCCTTCAATAGTGGGGTTTTCGAAATCCGGTGGAAATTAAAGTTTTGGCAAGTTTTTTCTTCCAACAATAACCTATCAACTCTACAATTTTAAAGTGTGAAGTGGTTATAATATTTTTTTGTTGCCAAGCGTTATTTTCAACGATATAATTAATTGGGTGATATTTATTATCTTTCCATCTATAAACATCTAAGTCTTATTTAAAATCAACATTTCGACCATTATTTCCGCATCAAGCCAAAACAGACCATATCAAAACACAAGATAAACAAAATAGTAAGAAACAAGACTTTTATTTAATTTGTATCACATTTAAAATAAAACATAAAATCAAATACAATGTTATGTTTAGAATGGATAAATTAATATCTAGTTTTGTCCTTTTAATTTCATAATTGTTGATAATGTTTTAAGTCCTGTATTTGGCTCAGACGTGTCTAGGTAGAAAAGAACATGACATGTCATTTTAAATAATTTTAATGTAATTATGTAAAACCCATTTTCTTTTATTCATTCACAAAGTAGTGTACTGTATATGGTAAAAACATTGTTCCACTTTGTCTTGTTCTCCTTGTGCTATTCTACATGGCGTAGCTTTCTTCATCATCCCGCAGTATTCTGTGCGTAGGACACAAGCAAGAAAGGGGTATTTTGAGAGTATATTTCTATCATTTGTTTTAAGGGTATCTAACTTGATTTCAGGGGTATCATTTCTAAGGGTTTTACTTGGTTTACTGCTTATCGACTGAATAACTGGGCAACTATTAATAAACGTTGGGTATTTTGTATGGAGTCTGACTCCCAGGGTGTGAAGCGCATGGTGTTTTTAGATCCTCGCATTGGCGGCTGGAGGAGAGATTTTGGAGGTTTTTTTCCATATTTTTATGTCTATTAATTTGTGTTAAGGTTTTTTTTAAATTATGACGACTACCGGTCTCTTGTAATATTCAAGATAAATTTCCAAAACATTCAAATTTTCTATAATTTGTTGTAAGTAAACTGACCTTAAATTAATTTATCTTAGATTATTAAAGACACATTATTATTGATATGTAAACTATTCTACAGATATTAATTTTGAACCAAATTGCCAAAGCTATTTTTGTATATTTTAAATAAAAAACCTTTATCAATAAACTACCAATTACTAATTGTTCTCATAAAACAAGTACACAACCTTATTTATTATGCTTATGTCAAACATTCCCCAAATATTCATTTTAAGCAAAATCGTTATAAATAGACATTTTCAAAATAATTCGAGTTTTCAAAAATCACTACTTAGTAAAAGATCCTTCATCGAATTTTTACTCAAAACAAAGTATACAGGATATTTATTATGTCAAACACTCCCAAGATACCCATTTGGAACCAAATTGCTTGCACCATTTTAAAAATATTTCCAATTTTTGAAAAATCAGTCATCAAAACACTACCCATGAATGAGTTTTAACCTCAAAAACAAATTTACATTATTAATTGCCATGTCAAACATTCCCAAGAAATACTCATTTATATAACCAAATTATTAGGGCCATTTTTTTTTTTTTTAAAACTCCATCTTTATAAAATTAGTCGTCAGTAAACTCCCCATAAATGAGATTTTACCCCAGAAACAAGTAAATATGTTATTATTCATGTCAAATACTCCTGAAATAGCCATTAGGGACAAAATCGATAAAACCATTTTTAAACTATTTCATATTTTTGGAAAATCAGTCATCAGTTAACTAGTCATCAACCAATTTTTGCCTGAAATACAATTATTTAGTGCTATTTACCTTGTCGGACAAAACGTAAATATGCATTTAAAGCAAAATTGTAAAAGTTATTTTCAAAAAATATGTCATTCAAAAATTATCGATTAATACACTATCCTTAATTGAAGATTTAGGGTAAAAAATATATATGATATATCCCAACAATATCTAAATATCAAGTTTGAACAAAATTCATCAAACCATTTTAGATCCATAGTCAGGGACAGACTTTTCTTTCTTTATTGAATATAACAATACACTAATTCTCAAATTAAAACTATACTATGATATATAACATAATCGGTAATTACGTTTTAACAAAAATTAGTCTAAATAAACTTAAAATACATTTCTCTAAAAATTAACAACCAAATTTTCACCATTACTTTAACAAAAAAATATTTCTACATGTACAGAAAGAAATACATTGATTCAACCTACCCTTATTTTTATATACTATAAATTCATATTTTAATCGATATTTAACCTTACACAGAAGAAATTGTGGCAACCAGGTTCTTGCTGATCACTTTATTTTACCTTGGCATTGCATTGAGTAAGTTTACCAACTTTCCTGCTATATCAGATTCACAATCACCATGATTTAAAATACACTTCTCTACAAGAGTTCTGTTCAGCAATATTCTTGTTAAACTCATGACAAACAATCACACCGTTTCAGCGTGAGAGCATTGTAGAATCATGTGCATAACAGTACCAGGACCTAACACCATGGGCACAGGTCACTGTGGTATCTCTTCCATGGGAAAAATCGAACTGGCATAACCAAGCGGTCGTGAAGAAATATCCAGGAAATGTCTGCATCACAACTATATGTGTGTTATTAGTGCAATGATCTCCATGGGAGCACAAATCATTACAATTAGACCGTATGGAAGACCACCATCAATCAGTTTGACATTATACTTCACATACATTTTCTTACGTGGTGGAGACCACTCAAGTAGGAATACTTAGTCACATTTGTGTCAACCTGTATTTGATGTGAACAAGTAGCTGTCCGAAAGAAAAAAAACACTTGGCACTACGAACTGAGCTATAACACCCACACAGAGCACCGGGTGAAGTAATATTCAAACATTAAAGGTGGAATTTGTAAGATAACAAATTCCAGTTTTGCCTCAGGATTTTTTACAAGATATGAGTTGAAGAGACATGACTCTACTAGATAGGTGGGTGACTCCAGCTCTCTATAATGTATATCAGCAAACACGTAGTGTGTCTAAACAATGATTACCATTCCAAAATAAATTGAAATACGACCTAATAATATCACAAATAAAATTCGCTGCTGGTTGGAGTACTGTAAGCAAATGTGTCAACTTAGATGCAGAGAGTGGATTTATTAATAATATTCTACTTATGTACGAGGTCATGTACAGCCAACGAGTCCACTTCTACAAACAACGACCAGCTTTACTTTCCACAGCTATCCCATTTTAGTTAACCCATTGTTCAGTGTTGCCAAAGTAAACACTATCCCTTAGAAGACCTTAGGTAATTGTTGTGCTCATCCGTTATATTTCTCCAATTTCCAACCCAAAGAGCTTTAGTCTTGACCACATTCAAATTTTCTACGTGCCTATAACTAGATTTCATAAATTCCGTATAAAGTTTCTTAAGCCTGTAATAATTAGTGTCACATCATCTGCATATGCAGAGACAACTAGTGTTTCAGTAAAAGATTGTAATCTAAAACCACAATTATTTGACAGGGTCTGTCTACACTTATTTATATAAGAAAGTTTATATACTAATAGTGAACAATGGGTCACCTTGCCGCACTCCACGTGACACTGGAGTTAGCGCAGTCAATACAGCTTCAGCTCTTAAAAAACATTGTCACTTTAGGTATAAGGTACCAACATACGATATTTACTTGCTCCGAGCCAGAATTTGGACAACATCGAAAACTTGTAGGAATGTTCAACAAAGTAATATGAACTTGTTTATACAGAGAAAGTACAGCCACGGGGATATTCATGGTATTGCCACTGTGATTAGCCTCTCGTAAAAGATGTACATTTTCATATATGAACCATCAAAGGATGGGAATTATGAATCCCATCAGAGAGGACAGCTTGCATCCTAGAATCTATGGCAACGACAATATTTTATAGACAACATTGAGTATAGCAATTGATCTCCAATTATGTATCACAGTCCTATGCCCGTCCTTAGGAACTAAAATAATAACAGATTTATTCATTGACGACGATAACCTGCATTATTCCAGAGCAACATGAACCTCCTTTAAAAATATCGGTTTGATTTCATTCCAAAAACATTGATACATACGGTAGACCAACATATCCTGGAGTTTTATATTTTATTGAGTGCACGAACTGCTTCCATCAATCTCGCTAAAGAAATGTCACTCACACTATTTTTTTGATAGTCAGATTAAGGATGGTAGACAACTTTAAAGTTTTGTCAGTTCATCACATGTTACTAAACGCAAGTAAAAAGGTTTATTAAAATGTTCGCAAGCATAATTATGAATTTCACATGAGTCAGACTTTATTTGTTTGTGTATATTCAGAGAAGCTAAAGAAAGTTGAGAAGGACGTTGTCTAGACGGGGTAAGAAACTCGGGTGCCTGTGTAACCTTATTCGGGAACGCTCTACGGATAGAATGTTAATGACCTCACGACAGTGTAGTTTTCTAATATCTGCTTCACAAAGACGAATAAAGTCATTTTTATACGACATCAAAATACATCTAGATTGAATTTAAGCCATACCTTCCTATTCATTTATTGCAGAGTAAATAATTTGAACGTATCCACAGATAATAGCATATAAACATCTCGTATTTCTCACTTAAACTCGTCCCACTACAGAAATGGGTTTTGACCAAGGTACATAATATGTTCTGAATAAATACTGACAATATTACTGATAAGTTATTTGTAATGTTCATTCTCTAACATTTGTGAGTTGAACCTCCAATACGTCGCTTTTTTGCATCGACTTGAAGCATAAAAATATACGAAGAATAGTCAGAAAAAGATGGAACTATTTTTGGTTGTATAACAGAATAAATCACACTAGGATTTACATGAATGCGCTCTAACCGTGAACGAGGTACATTTTTATGAACGTCCAAATATGTAAAACCTCTTTCATCAGAATGAGTGTTTTTTCCTACACCAGACAATTTATTAAGTGAAACAAGGCACCGAAGAGCTGGTCTAAGTGCTAATCTAGTCTCAGTAAAATTAATCCGGTCTTCTGGTAGAAACAGTACGTTCCAATCACCGGCCACAAACACACGCTCTAAGACGCTGAGGAACTGTAAGTAGCGTGTCAAAAACCCGACCACAAGAATCGTATTAACATTAAATTGAGGAATATATCAACAAAATGGTTCTTGGCACACATTCTTAGTACTACAGTATGCGAATATCTTGGTTCCATTACAGTGTGTCTTATAACCTCATGAGCTCTAGATGAGCTAATTGCAATTATTACCCCAGAGCTTGCTTCAATTGAAGGAGCGATAAAAAAGATTAAATCTGCTAAGGTACAGGAGTGGCAAAAAGATCTGACGGTTTAAAGTAGAAATAACACAAATGTTAAAAGTGATAAAAAATGTTTTATTGGTTATTACAGAATGATGTTAATGGAAATTAAAGAAAATAACATTGGAACAACCGATTTCATCAGTTTAAGATTTGAAGATGACGTCCTTCAAATGGTATCCTTCTGTGATGAAGCACTCTTCCAATCTCGCACCAAAACTGTCAAACACCTTCCCTAACATTGCAGGAGACAGGTTGGCGATTTCTTAAGTTATAGCCACCTTAAGTTCGCCCAATGTGCGGGGCTTGTTTGTGTATACTCTTGATTTCAAGAAACCCCACAAGAAAACATCACAAACGCTTAGATCAGGGGAGCGTGCTGGCCATGCAATATCCCCGAAACGCGAGATTACTCGGCCACGAACGAAACTTACTTTAAAAAAAAGTCCATCACCTCATTGGCTGTATGGACAGTTGCCCCATCCTGCTGGAACCACATTCTACTGCGCACTAAGCGTTTTCTCCGAAGTTCAGGGATCAGAAAGTTTTGTAACATCAATTGATAACGTTGCGAATTGACCGTAACAGTTCGACCACCCTCTTCAAAGAAGACACAAGTGTTTCTTACACCACACCACACAGTGACCTTAGGACTATGCAGAGGACGTCCATGAAGTTCTTCAAGATTTATAGCTGACAAATAACGAAAGTTCTGTTTGTTTACATTATCGTCCAGAGGAAAATGCGCCTTGTCGCTCATCATTAATTTTTTTTCGTCTGTCATCAAATCAATCATTTGCTCTGAAAATGCTTTTGGCTTTACATAGTCATTGGGCTTCAACTACTGAACAATAGCCATTTTGTATGGATGGAAATGCAGATCGAACCGCAAAATTCGTCTTACCAAGCGGTCAGACATATGCAAAGCAGCAGCTTGTTATACGGGTCGGCCGCCGAGGACTGGCTTCCACATCTTCTTATACTCTATTGATATTCTCTGGCGTCCGGGCTGACCTTGGACGGCCTGTTGACTTCCGTTTCAACGCTGAACCGGCAGCTTTGAAGTTGCTCACCCACAGCATAATTGTGTTGCGTGTCGGAACTTTTCCTCGTGGACCTAAATTACAACGCCTACGGAACTGCCGCTGCACAGCAACACAGGAATCGCCACTTTTAAAAAACGCCTCGACAACAAACGCGCGATGCTTAACTGACCACTGTTCCATGGCTACTAAAAATGTCCACGTGTAGGCTCTGAAACGTGCCTATCCCCACCACCCCTCACCACCTACTCGCTCAATCGCGTGGTGGCGAAAACCGTCAGATCATTTTGCCGCTCCCTGTATATTATGACGTAGGTGGTGAGCTCAAGCTAGTTTCCTGTACACACATTATGTCTGCTCCAATTTGAGTACACAGAATACATTTACTTTTTATAATCACTGTGTAGTCTCCATGCATTAAAAGTGAGAAAACAACTCATGAAAAATAACGAAAACTAGAAATACATTCTGCTGTTATATCAATTAATCATTAAATACTTTAAAACTTAATAGCTTGCTCCTTGCAGTGACGTAATCTAAAGCAATAAGCGTCACCTTGATTTGTTACTTCAAACATAAAACAAGAATCCTAGAAAATGTCTACTAGGTCCTTATATTTTGTTGTGAACTCTCACGCCACTGTAGCAGAATTTTTAAGAAATCCTAGATTTAAAAAAAAATCTTGAAAAGCTTAATTTGTTCAAAGGATATTGTTTGTCTTTAAAATTGAATCTCTGTACTAGTTCATCAATACTCGAAGCATCTTTCACTTTGAATTTTTCTGCTTGTAAGCTCAAGGAAAATTTTGACACAACGGACCAATAATCATCAAAGTCATTATTATGTTCTAGCGCTCGTTGTTCTACATCGTCCTCACTAGTATCCGATGACTCCTCGATAACATGAATCGACCTTTTTCCGCCAATAGAGCTGATAGCACTAGGTGGTATTAATAACTCCCTTACACTATCCTCCTCATCCATGTGAAAGTCACTAACTTTATCGGGTGACTTTTGAGCACACTGTAGTACACTGTCAGTTTCCACACTCTCAAAGAATAGAGAACTGTCTGTGACATCACCTTTTTGTTGTTGTTGAATCTCTGAAAGTGACTGAAAACAATGTTTAGGGAGTGAGAATGCTAACAGTGGGTACATAGTCAACCAATGACACAATTCCATCCCTGGTCTCAGTAAACCACGTCATATTTTTTTATTGCCAGCAACAGCATAACTGAAAATAGTATTTTCGTCGAGGCTCATTGGACCACCTTGTGCCCGACATCTTGTGTACAGTTCCTTGCACGTGTCTGGGAAGCAAGAACCGAAATCATTTAGCATCATCAGTGGACAAATATACTCGCCATGGCATATTATCTATTGTCAAATTAATATGTAAACGAGTAGACATGGTTAAATGGTGGTAATCTTAAGCTGTATTTAATTTCTCTCATCTGAGTTGTAGTCTTCCCGCATTTTGACAAGTTTCTTAACAACAAATCATTTGTAATATCTGGTGTGGCGTTTGACAACACTACTTTAGCGGATGACATGTAAAATTTTTGCACTGGGAAAAATAATATGTTTATAGACACTCTCCCATCTTCTAATATTTTATCAACACTATCATAATTTGCCACAAGGAAACAAACTCGTCCACCAGCTGTGTTATACGCATAACGGATATTATGTGGTCCCACAACATCAGCCACACTAACCAAATAATCATCCAAGACTCTACCGGGAACGATGGTGTACAAAACAATAACCAGTTTGCGCTTTGGCCTGTTCAACATTACATGTCGTCCAGGATACGAACCCGACACACTTGAGTGAGCTCCACTCATGTGGAGGACAGCACAATAATAATTCACTAGTAAGTAAATACAGAATATCCTCGAGGTTAATGTAACACAACATTCACGATGGAGCACACAACTTTAACAGAGCAACGCTCCACACCACACACGTGATATTGCTGCGAGAACAGCAGACAGACAGACAGACAGATAGACATACAGACTGGTAAAATCCAATTATTCGGGTTGGTGTTCATATAAAACTCAAGAATCTGCCATACTCTTGATATAGATTTTTTTCACGATCACAATACTGTTTCTTAATACGAAAAACTAAAACAAGTTTCATGATTGTATCTTTCTGTTTGTGTAGTTTATTCACCCGCCTCGGTGGCGTGGTTGGCTAACGCACTAGTTGTGTTGAGCTCGACTGCTGAGGACGGGAAGATCGAGGTTCGAATCTCAGTCGGGTGAACTGGGGGTGGTTTTTTCTAAATGGTTTTCCACTCTCCCTCCACGCTAAAGTGGGTTCACTTCCTTTAATTCAACATTCCCAATTCCTAATCCATTAGCGTAATTAGTACTTAAAATGTATAACCCGAACGGGTAGTAAGACGCAGTGCTAAATAATAATAATAATAATAAAATGTAGTCTATTCGAGCCTAAGTGTTTTGCTCAATTATATTCATATTTGCTATTTACTAATGCTTATAAAGAAATATGTTGCTTGGATGAAAAAACTAATCTAAAAAGTGAATCTTATGGTGGGGACATAGAGGTTGTGAGAAAAGTTCAGTGTTTTTGCAGTTTTGATAGCAACAGACTCTTTTGTTAAAAGAAGTCAAATATGTATCCATTATAAACATATTATAGTTTAATTTTCTTCACATCGTAATCTTAATAGGTCTTAAATATCTGCCAAGGATGTCTTGAATTTAATTACACCTTTTTATCTTCATTTAAAAGTTTGTCATCTAATGCCGCTATGCTCATGACAGAAATTCAACAACTGTTGATATCACCACGTGAAGAAAAATGTTTTGCTGTACAAAATACAAAAATAGTGCTTTTTACATTTTCACTCCCTACATAAATAAATCAATTACAATAAGAAACATTTCTTAAAAGATAATTTTTTAAATTTTCTATTTTGAATTATTAACATTATCAGTTCAATCTAATTTTTCATAGATAAAATATCCATAAAAAATATGAGGTTTATAAATAATTATTTTAAATCTAAATGATCATTCATTCAGTGCCATTGGGTTGGTATCCATCTTTACGACCAAGCTGGATTGGCGGCTTGCTACAACATTTTATGATCAGGTCGATATCAAAACTTTTGACCTTGTTTCTACTTGGTTTGGACTCGGTCCGATAAGAAATGTAATGCAATTTCAAATATCCAATGTAATTTCAACTTGAAGCAGATTTGCGATATTCAAATCTCAATTATAATAACGGACTTCGGCATTATATACAATATTATACCTTATTTATTAGATAAGTTATTGATAGTAGGAGGTTTTTATGCACGAACCGCTTCTTAATAGCCTTCTAGATTACCAAAGTATTTATTCTAGCTGTATAGGAATGAGTAGAGAAGTATTTTGAGGAAATGTAACAGCATTATCTTGAAGGGTAAGTGATAAAACCTTTAGGAAAGGGAATTTTAGTCCATTCAGTCAGGGTTTTCTCTTTCCAGTTATCGGTAAACCACACCAGACGAGACTGATGCTTTTGTCCCCTTCCTCACCTGACCGGGAGTAAGATATTTTAAAGACAATATTTGTCACTACGTCTTACTACCCGTTCAGGATTTAAACCTATGTACTAACCACGCTTACGTGTTAGGGATGAGGAAGGTTTAATTTAGGGGAAGCTTCCCTTGATTTGCGTGGAGGGAGAGTGGAGAACAATTTAGTAAATGTGACTGTCAGCACACTCAACCGGGATCTAACCCCCAATCTTCCCGGCATCAATATTCCAGTCTATTGTAAGAGTGTCACCTTATGCCATGCAACCACCGAAGTGGATAAGTTTTTCTTTTTTCTATTTAACTAGAAGCTATACTAATATTATTATTATTATTTAACTTAAATTGTGTTTTTGAGACCAGGTGAGATTTTAGAAAGTTCTACTTTGGGAAAATCTTGTTTACTAACTTTATTACTGCGATACAAACCTAATTATATTTGTTTTGAAAAATGTAAAACCGATAGAATTGTCAGCACATATTTAAATTAATCAGTTCTCTACCACGCTATTCTTGTTTACAAAATACTAATCAAAAGCCGTCTTAGCCCCCAGATAGGTTTTAAACTCGTGGTCAATAGTTCTCGATACAAACACACATTAGAACTTGTCCAGCTTGTTTTTCCTTTCTAAAGACTTGAGTCCTAGAAAAATAAGAATGCATTGTCTTTTAAAATTAAAGGCTATATTAAAAAAAAGAACTAAACCAATAAATAACTTTCCATCCTGACCTTTGGCTTAGCATTCTTAATATCTGGCTGGGACAAGTCCACAAATAGCTCAGTTAGTAGAGCATTGGCGTGTTAGTGCAAGAGTTCTGGGTTTGAATTTATGTCATGGCAAGCAAAAAAAACAACAGATCTAGGGATTTGATTCAAATCTAATTCACTGTAGCAAATAAAGTCCTACTTATATTTCCCAAGTCAAATGAGCCCACTCTTTCTTTTTTACCCTACAAAGAAATAATGTCATCCAAGAATTTATATTTTTATTGGTATACGCACACTTTAATTTATATCCATTAATTTTTTCAGCCTATGAGCTGGGTCAGTTTTTTATTTAATTCATATATTTTCCGCTACCAGCTGGCTAGGCCTGTCGTAGCTTCATATGCCTTACAGTCTAACTTAATACTAGGACAGGCACAACATTCAGTTCCCAAACGTTAATATATCGATGTGAAAGGGTAAACCCACATTTCACAAATTACAAATTTTCGCCATGCTGGGAATCAAAACCAGGACCCTTAGCTTAGTAGACAGATACGCTATCTACTGAGCAAAGGTATCGAATACAATACGCACACTAGTGTATGGAATATTTATTTATGTTATTTAAATTATTATTTTTATTATTAGCACCGCGTCTTACTTCCCGTTCGGGTTGTACGCAATTACGCTAATGTGTAATGGTAGGGTGATTGTGAGATGAAATGGAGGACCTACAGTTTAACGTGGAATCCGAACCACGGTGGAGACCTGGAATTCCCCACATTCACAAGGTGTCTTGTCAGAGGCGAAGGAAGGGTTTGGTAATCAGATAAATCTGTGCCGGGACCGAAGATTGAACCCCGACCGCCAGCACAGAAGTCTGACACCTTACCCCTAGACCGCCAGGTCACCGTTATTTATATTCTTTTAACTTCATATACAAAAGTTATACTATTATTATTATTATTATTATTATTGTGTGATATTATCAAAGTCTTAAGCACTAAAAAAACTTTCTTAAAAAGCTGATTACACTATTTTTAGTGACATTCACTTTTAGTCCATGAATAAAAGCTGTGTTCAAAAAGTTATAGATCCCAAAAAATAAATTTTTGGAATTTTTTTTTTTGTAACAGTGTTACGCCATTTCAGTTCTTTACCTCGTAGCAATAGGCCACTAACGAAAATACTACAAGGGTAAAGGGAATAAGCTAACATAATAATACTAAAAAGAAAACAGCATAAGCAAGAGTTAAATGTAAAGAGTAATTTAATTAATTCAAAAATAACAAACAGTAATTTAAGTGGCCTTAACTTCTTAATTTATCTAGTAGAAAGAAGAAATGCATAGTTGATTACATTAATGCTAAAGAAGATTAATTCAATTAGACCAGGTTAGCATTATATCAATAAAGCTATTAAAAACCGTAAATAACCAAATCTATTCAAGAAAAATATAAAAAGCTTAAAGAGCCTTTCTAAATTGTTACAATAGCGTCTGAATATCTACAGAAATTACGAAAACATATAATCTTCCAAAGTAAGGTTATCTTTATATTACATACCTTTACCTTAAATATCACGAGAGTATTCAAACTATACACAAATCGAAAGTACCTTTAAGTACTACAATATACATTTATACTACAAACATTACGTTAACAAACACGAGAGTTTCACACCTCAAACCAAATGTAAACTCACGCGGGACTACTTGAATCGGCATCGTTCAACTACCAAACGAAGCCTAACAGTTGATATTAAGTTAAAGAACATTAGAAGTTTGCCAAATTTCAAATATATGCAAAGGATAGCCAAATTTACGTTACCAAAAATATTGAAATGTATATAAATGAATTTAAATGTACAACGAAAAAAGCTAGGATAATATAGATAGTCCAGATAATTAAGATACATAATTTTAATATATTTCAATTAACCTTTCGTTAATTTAGAACAGCAAACATTGAGAATTTACTAACATCTTTAGAAACAAGCCCTTAAGTGGCGACACGAAACTGAAGTTACTTTTAGTTTGAAAATAGCATATTCATAATGCCCATATCTAATAAACAAATATAAGCCTGTCTTGACTATAACAAAATTAAATTAAATAGTAAAAGTTCCATAATTCAAACTTTTAAGAAAAACAAAAAATATTTAGAGTATTAGAACTTTCCTTCACAGAGTCCAGATTTTTGGTAGTCGTCTCCTGACGATATCAAATAATAACCACAGTCCATTTATCATGGCGTCGATTTCAAAAGTAAATTATAAATAAATATTACGGAGGTCCATCCTCGATGATGACGAGTTCAAGAGTATAATATAAATAAATCTAACAGAGGTCCATCCTCGACGGTGCCGAATTCAAAAGTCGAATAATATCTTCCCAACATACATCTTTTATAGTGTCTAACTGCGTAGAAATTTTGGGAGGAATAGTCCATTCTAATCCGGTGACGTCGCAGCGTGGAGAGGCATGCCATCTTGAGCACGTACGCTAACATGCTTGTAGGTCGCTGATTGGTCATCCCGCTTCGTATAGACGCTTCTCGGATTTGTTGTCAAAAATATTTTAGACTGATTGGCTGCTGACGTCAGAGAACAGGTGATGGTTGCTCCAACCCATCCACAGAGGGCAGCCATGTCCATGTGCACTCTTCGCCAGGTGTGCAGGAAAACCACCCATCAGATGCATCTAAGTTAGCCAGGTCGGGAAATCGAGTGTTGTTACACCAAGGCAAGTTTGCCCTGCTCCTCGATTTAACACGTTTTGAAGTCATCCAGGTAACTAGGCTGTGCAAGACAGTTTATCCAGAGGGTACGTTTATGAACAGTTTACACTGTAGAAAGTTGATAGTGAATTATATTGAATAATATTGTTTGTATATTGCTTGAAGTGACATGAAACTACAATAGTGAATAATACTAATGTAGGTGATTTGAATAGATGTCGACGTTTCTTGGAGTGGGTAGTATTAATCGGACGATAGTCTATGCAGCATCGGTTTGGGTGGGGCTTCGATTGTACAATACAGCCCTTGTATTGTTACAACAGATTAAAACAAATTGTATTATTACTTTATTTAACTTTCAATAATAATTGGTTGAAGAATTACACTAAGTATGCCAGGCAGGGTTGTACATTTTACATTAATTAAGGTTTATAAATTACACATGTTTAAAACCACATTCTATATAGTACTACAGAAACAATTATATTTTTATGGTTGTTTGGATTATAGTTAATAGTGTAACTATATGGTACAATATTGGGGATGTCTACGCACAGCTTCGGGCAAGTAAGGAGTATAAGAAGCAAGTATAGCTTAACTGCACGCTTTCGTTCCTCATTTGTTATGTGAAGTCACTATAGACGTTTTAAATATCACATAGTTAATTTCTATATTTGACCTTGTCTATATTTAAATGTTACCCAGCAGGTGACCTGGTGGTGTAAGGGTAAGATGTTAGACTTCTATACTGGGGGTCCAGGGATCAGTCCTTGGTCCCGGCACACATTTATCTGATTACCAAACCCTACCTTCACCTATGAAAATACGTTTATTATCCACAACTTGTGAATGTGTTGAATGCCAGGTCTCCACCGTGGTTCGGATCCCAAGTTAAACTGTAAGTCCTCCATTTAATCTCACAATCACCCCACATTACACACTAGCGTAAGTGCGTATACACTGAGTGGGTAGTAAGACGCAGTTCTAATAATAATAATAATAATAATAATAATAATAATAATAATAATAATAGTAAATATCACCCAATTAATTTCTATATATATAGCTGAATATATTCAAAATATTAACCAGTTAATTCATATATATATAGCTGTATATATTTTAAATATCAACCAGTTTATTTCTATATTTATCGCTGTGTATGTTTTAAATATCACCTAGTTAATTTATAAGGTTATTTGAAAATAAATACAACTATTATTTAAATAATATCACAGCTATAACGCTTCATGACCTAACAAAACATAATAACAAGCAATTAAACTATTATAGCTGGTTTATTTTATATATCAGAATTGAATGCTACAGGGGAAATAGGGGGGAAATCCAATTTTAACTTGAATTCAAATAGTTCTTTTATCTCTTAGAAAATCGTGAAGCCTTTCTAATGCACTTTAGACTATGGGTAAAAGTGGTCTCTGTCATATTTGAACCAATTAAAAAAAGTACTTTCTGGGTTTCTTGTGAAGTTTTAGGTACAAAAAGTTGTTGACCTAGAAAACGTGTCTAATGTGACGTCCACCCTTGTTTCTCCCGTAGCGTTCAATTTGTAGTGGTATTTTTTTAAACAAATTTGGAAACTATTTTTATGTTAGTTTCCTAGCATCCAGGCTATTTATAGCTTCTAGCTCATAGGTGGGCAAAGTATTTGTTAATGTAGCCACAGGTGTGGCGAACGAGAAGGGAAATTCGCCTCATCATGTAAAACTTGAGAAATTAGGTTGCTCAATTATCTCAAACATATACACTTGACCTACTCAAGACACACAAATTATGAAAACTATTACAATTGAAAATAAAGGATGATTTAATGCGAAATTGGACAATCCTTTTGTTTTACAAGCTGCTGAAACATTTGCTGAATTTCTGAACGCTATGAATTTGTGAAGAGCTTCCAATGATAGGCAGGAAATATCAAGTTACCACAATCACAAACAGGTTTATTTTATTGTGAGAGCTGGCGAGCTCAAACTCGCCACATTTTATGGACAATTCACCACTTGTGGCGTTTGACGACAGGGTTTCCCACCCTGGTTCTAGCTCATATAATAAAAGGGGGTAGGAAGGGTGAATTTTAATGAAATTTACCAAATTCATTTTGAAAGAGGATGTAAAACTACTAATGGAAAAATCCCCATCCATTGTATCCTGTTGGTAACGAACCCTGGCTTTTCATTCATAGTTAATATTGCATCCCGTTGTAAATAACCTTTCAGTAACATAAAGCTATTACGATGTTCCAAACAGTTGGGGATTTGGAGGGTGATTTACGAAAATTAGTCTGTGCTCGCTTGGATGGAGAGTTGAAAACCTAAATGTGGAAAATTCGTCCCTAAGGAGAGGTGAAAAGAAAGGTGAGATGGATCCATATATTTGCAGTTTTTACAAATAAAACTATTTTTGACTTAATTAATTAAAGTATTGCTTCCGGAGCGATATTGAATCCAATTTTCTACACACGGTAATCTAAACAGTTCATAAACATTAAATGGCATTTGAACATAACCTTTTAGCTTCATAGATGGTCTTGTGGACTAGGTGCCAGGCTCATATAATTTGGTTTGCTGATAACAAAAAGTCGGGGCTCACATTCCGGTGGAGTTTACAGAAAGGGTTGAGAACCAAGGGGGTTTCCATACTCCCTTAACACAAATGCGGGTAAATTTATCCTAAATTATACCTATCCTATCCTTATCCTTATTAATTAGCTCTGTATGGACACACTTCGGTGGCCGCATGGTCTAAGGCACTACTCTCGCAGTAGACTAGACTGGTGATGACGGGGAGATGAGGTTAGAATCTTGGTCGGGTGTACTGATGGTGGTTTTTCCTAAATGTTTTTCCATTATCCCTCCACTAAAATGCAGACTTACTTCCTCTAAATATAGCCTTCCAAATCCATAAAACCATTAACGTAATTAGTACAAAAGCGTATAACCCGAATGGGTAGTAAGACGTGGTGTTATAAAAAAAATGTTACGGTGTACCGCAAGGACTTTATATCGCTTTATCATAGAATATACATTTATTAAAAACTCGTAGGATTTGTGAAACGATATAGTAGGTCTATACATTGTTGTAGAAAGATTACACCAAAGGTCATAAATGAATTAATATACACTGTTACTTACTTTATGGCATTGTGAACTGGGAACACTGTTACAGAAAAATTGTATTTGTCCATCAAAGACCATGAGAATCAAATTCATTTTCAATTACCTGAATTAAAACGTATAGGCCTATATATTAGCTTATCGCTAAGAAATTATTGGTTCTATAAAAATATATTTAAAATATAATATTTTTTATTTCATGGTATTACAATTTTACAATGATACATTAATTCGTATTTCAAATAGCTGCGAAGAAATTATGAAAATTGGAAAATGTCCTCATGTAAAATACCCTCAAAGTCATTTATATGAGAAAATATAAAAATAAACAATATCTAGATGTAAAATTTAATCAAAATCGTTAGAGCAAATTTCAAGAAAATTTATTTTCTTTCTCTTCTTTCCCATCAGTAAGATAACCTTAAATTTTGCGTTAGATATCTAATTCCAAAAAACCCTCTGGGGAAACTTATGAAAATCCCAAGTCAAGTTGTATACCAATCGGTAAAATAGTTTCTGCTCTAGCCTGAGGTACAGAAAGACACACAGATGGACTGACAAACATATGCCATTGCAAAAAACCACTATTTTGGTTTCAGGGAGTCATGAAACGTAGGCATTTATCAAAAACTTGAGTTAGATTTTTTTTGACGATCACAATACTTTCTCTCTGAGAGAGACTAAAAACATCTGTATAGCTTGAAGGGGTAGTAAGATGTGGTGATAAAACAGAATATCTTATCTTTATTCTAAAAGTTGTGTTAAAATGTAATTATGATAGTAGCAGATGTTCAATAATGTTTAGATTGCTAAGTGTAGATTGTAGAACGTTAAGCTAAGCATCCCTACTGAAAAAATGCATGGCATATTTGGTCCAAAAATATATTTGGCTTAATAACTACCGAAATACAAAATCTATTTCAAGGTGCCTTCCATCCCATCTTAAAGCACCTTAAAAGGATTCAAACCCTGATTTCACGATTCAAGAACATAAAGATAGGTTAAACCTGCCAGTCCCGAACTTAATAATAGATAGGTCTAAATCTATCGTGTATGCACACGTACTAAATAGCAAAAAACAAACCGATTACGTTATATGGATAATAAATACTAATTTTAAATAGATTCAAAGGTAATTACAAACCTTTATTTCATCAGTTTAGAAAAAAACAGAGGAAAGGAAAATCTCAGCTATATGATTGATATATATATATTTACAATGATTGAATTAAAGTTATCACTCGCTAAAGGAAATTAAAATGAAAATATCTTATTTATGTAAATAGTCCGTTATAAAAATCAGGCGTACTTAATGTTTCATTTATTGAAATAACTGTTCCTTATTATAGTGGCAAGTGCTATCAAATTAGGTTTTCATAATAAAATTTAAGTCCTATTACATGTTGTTAACTGAAGAATTTGACGAATTTAAAATATTTACAAAATAGAATTAGATAATGTTTTCTGTGTGGCTTAAGTACTCTTGGAACTTGAAATATTTTTATCAGCTTGTGAATTTAATTATGTCAAATAAACATAATTATACAATATTAGTAGCTATGGTCTTTAATTATTTTCGTGTGACTTGCACTGTAATAATAATAATAATAATAATAATAATAATAATAATCAAATACATCTTGAGAATTATTTTGTGTTTGAAGCTTTTCTTACGCATTTATAATACATTTGATATATTAGTATAATACGTTTGCAACATCGCTGCTATGTACTGTACATAAGTTATTTGAGAAACCCAAGAACCACAACACATATCTGCACTGTCTGAAAGTGTAGTGTATTGAAACAGTGTGTACATAAAATTAGAGAAGGAAACAGCCGAATCAGGAAGAGGTTGCGTCAGCTGCCTACCCCACCCCCCACCCCATCTTCAACAATCTACCTTATATAATTACAAAACAGAGCAAAACAAATCAACCCCAGGTTTCCAGGACAGCTCAAAGTAATTTTCCGTTTCATCAGTGCGTGGCACGTATTTTTACCCTTAGTGGGGTAGGTACCACACAATGTTTACTATCTACTCCTGGGAATACATTAAAACTATCAGTAGCATTTTTAGCGCAGCGTCTTAAGGCGAGGTGGAAGGAGACGCAAAAAAAAAAAAAAAAAATTAAAGCTGGGGTGGCAAAACATTTTTTGGCCAAAA
>CABFOV010005366.1:0-10381 GCA_902141375.1 Timema poppense
AGTGAATTTTTTTTTTCTATGCATCGAGAATTAATACCCATCAGTACTATCCATCTCTTTACACTAAATTAATAACGAGGAGTAAATGTACCCGAATTCGCGTGGAGGGAGAATGAAAAGCCGTCTAAGAAAGAATCAACCTCATCGTCGGCAAACAATACCAGACAAGATGGATGCCATAGCCCGCGTGCCCACCAAAGTAGTTCCCATGATCAAATTAATTGAAATATCTCAAAGTAAAATTAAACTAAAGATCAAAAAGATTGAATTTTCTATCTCTGTAAAACAAAACACTGCAGATATTAACCTAGAAGCGAGCATCGCGTCACAAACAAATTGTCTTGATACTATTGTAAATACTCAAAATACTCAAACTCACTTTACTAAAGCCCTTTTAATTAGAAAATAAATCACGATCGTCACTTTGCATCTGAAAGCAATTAACAAATAAATGTTGATTATTAAACCCTCTCTTGGCAATCTTCCCTCTAGTTCTGATCTCTTAAGTAATGTTTATTCAACATGACGTACAGTCTGAACCCAGAGAGAGATTTTAAAAAAAACAACTTTTGTTCGACTAAAAAATATTATTTCTTTAGAGCTTATTTTTACTTTCTCGCTATCTTACAGGTAGAGGAAGTATTGTGATCGTAAAAAGAATTGAACTCGAGATTTTGATGAATCTTGACGTTTCATGATCATTGAATAAAAAAAAGTTGTTTTTGACTTTCCGTCTGTCTGTCTGTCTGTCTGTACCTCCGACTAGAGCCTAAACTATTTTATCAATCGGGCTAAAACTTGGTATTTAGGATTTTCATAGGGTTGCCTCAGGGTTTTTATGGAATTGGATATCCAACCCTAAAATTAAGGGTAGTTTACTGAAGGGCAAAAAGCGAAAAAGTCGATTTTCCCGAAAATCGGCTCTAACGATTTTGATTAAATTATATATATGTTTTTAACTTTTCGAGCACAAAAGGTAAAAGTATTGCGACCGCAAAAGAAAATCTAACCTAAAATGATAATGGATGTCGGACGTCTCAAGACCCCCAACCCTAAAAAGTGGTCTTTGCAATGCAGTGTGTCTGTGTATCTGTTTAAACTTAACATTAAGATTAGTTTAAGAAAGGGCGAAAAGAAGAAAATCGATTTTCTCAAAATCGACTCTGATGATTTTGATTAAAATTCCTATCTAGGTGTTAATTAAGATTATAAATAAACTGGCTATATTCATTTTACCATGAAAATAAATTTTAGAGTACTTTACAGAAGCAAAAACTTCCGTATCTCCCCAAATATTTGAGGTACGAAATAACTTATCAATAAAAAATGTTAGTACTATTAAAAATAAAAAACTTTTATATGAAATATATTTGTATAAAACCAACAGTTTCTGAGATATTGGCAAGTATATTAATACAATTTTGTGAGCTTTACTTGTAAAGAGATTCTACTTAAGATTTAACTCAATAATTCTCCAATTCCATAGAGTAATTAAATATAAGTAAGTCTCTAAAAGTTTCTGTTGTTTTTCCTTAAACTTCTTAGGAGAAATGTTTGTACATCAATGATATATCTCCATTTTAGATTCAATAGTCAATATTTACATTTTTTATTGGTCAAAATTTATAAATGAAGGAATTTAATTGCAATGCGATGACATGAAGATTTGCGACATCAAATAAAATGTCGAGAATCTTAACTGGAAGTTGAAATTTTAATACGAAGTCCTAACCCTTGTGGACCCAAATACCGAGTGTAGAGAGGTCCTGTTTTAACTTGAACATTTGGAATTTAATCTGTCTGTATGTCCAGGTATTTGCTATTTCTGTCAAACTAAAATCATCATCAACATCATCAACTGTTTCCAGCCGTGGCCGAATCAGTCCAGCAAAATGCCTCCATCTTCATATATCCTTCCACCTTTAAATTTCTTTCATTCTTCTCCTCTCACTTGAACATTTTCTGTTATCTGCTCTCCCCCGTCTCTGTCCTGGCCTTGCCTGCCGATTTAAATTTCAGTGCCCCATTTTAATTTAACAAGAGTGTAAGATTCTTCCAATAATGAAAGACACTTTTAAATTACTGTTTATAAAATCAACAAATAACTTGAGAAAATTAAGTTTTATACCAAATGTATGTAGATTTAATAAACCATTAATTTCGATTAAAGCTGTAGACAATCCAATATATTATTATTGTTGTCAACATCCCTTTTTGGTGACCTGGCGGTCTAGGGGTAAGGTGTCGGACTTCTGTGCTGGCGGCCGGGGTTCAATCCTCGGTCCCGACACAGATTTATCTGATTACCAAACCCTTCCTTCACCTCTGACAAGACATCTTGTGAATGTGGGGAATGCCAGGCCTCCACCGTGGTTCGGATTCCACGTTAAGCTGTAGGCCCTCCATTTTATCTCACAATCACCCTACTATTACACATTAGCGTAAGTGCGTACAACCCGAGCGGGTAGTAAGACGTGGTGATAATAATAATAATAATAATAAACATCCCTTTTTCTCAACTAATACAAAGCCTACAGCGATTAATAAGGTATCAGTGGATATGATTTTTTACCGACTTCTGACATAGCATACTCAGTTTACGTTAACACACATTAATTAACATTTTAGAAAACATTCTAAAAATAATCTTTCGTAAGGAGTTAGTCTTTATTATTATAACACATTAATTGTTTAAAATTTAAGTTAAAAGAAAAATATAACAATATATTTGTATCAATTACCGAAAATGACAAACAAAAAAAATTCAAGATGATTGCATTCTGATAGCAAATATTGTATAAAAAGAGGTATTGTAAATTGTAAATACGTTCACATTATTAAACTCTCTTTGCTATTTTGTTTATACACCTCGTTGAGTATTTAATTTCAACAACCCAACAAAAGACTAAATCATTTTTTGGAGGGTGGAGGTGGGGGGGAGCTTGAGTGAGTGAAAGTTTCGCAAGGGTTTACTGGTATTGAAAATATTATAAAACCAATTCAGTAGAAAGAGATAAGACTAAAATAGTGTGTGTAAATAACATATCCCATTCATCATAGTATAGTCTCAGAGGGTGTCTGTATACAGTAGCCCCATAGCTTCTTTGGTGCTGACTGACAGCTCACAGCTGACTGTCAGAAGTGACAGCTGCTAAACACATGTTTTTGCAGATCATATGGTTCGGCGTAGGGATACATAATTTGGTCTGGTAGCTTTTCAAAGCTGCCAGTCAGCACCAAAGAAGCCATGGGGCTACTGTATTTTCAGAGAGTTGAGAAATAGTAGGCTTCACTCAAGGAGTCAAGGTATGTACAGTCTTTATTTTTTTTTTAAAGGGAGTATTTAAGAACGTCGGACCCACTGCCGATGAAGATTAGATAGAGGTTCGAATCTTGGTCGGGTGTACTGAAGGGGATTTTTCCTAAATGGGTTTCCTCTCTCCCTCCATGTAAATGCAGGTACACTTCCTTTAAATATAACCTTCCTAATCCCTAAAACCATTAGCGCAATTAGTACATAAGCCCAGCATACAACCCGAATGCGTAGTAAGACGTGGTGTTAAAAAAAAAACTCCGCCCACATGTGACATCACGGCAAATCAAGATATGATTTCCAATGTAAGTTTATTTACGTTTTAAAGTAGGGTGGGTTCACACTGAAACAAAAACAAAATATTATCTAAAAAAAAATTGAAACTAGTCTTACATTGTCACTATACTATACTTTTATCTACAATATAGTTTTTTGTTTTTTTTAATGTATTTTGTTTAAATCGTTTAAAATTCTGTCTATTTGGCTTATTCAATAAAATGACCAGTAGGAATATTCGTTGGGTGAGATAACTTCAAAGAGAACCATTCAAATTTCAAAACCAACCAACTCAAATCATCGCGCATACGCCTACAAAGGGACAGCCACGTCTTTTGAGAAATTATTTTAAATAAATCGTTAAATGTAAAGCGCGGATGTTTCGTTTTGATTTGTTTCACGGCACAGTACAAACCAATAGTAAACATTCATCGTGTTATCAATCTTAGATCTGTTTGTACAGCCGTTTATTGTTGTTGTTGCAAAGTGTTGTGGTTCAACATATATTTCTGATAAGTGAAAGGCTGTGAAATGTTGCGACACTTAAGAATAATTCGCTCCCAATTTTCTGCCATAATTTGAAAAAATACTATCCATGGGGTGTGATTGACTCTTTTAAGGTGAGGATGTAAATAAGGCAAGAAAAGGTAAGGGATTTTGCAGTTTTGATAGCAAAACTTGGTCAAAATAAATCAACTATTTCTCTAGTAGAGAAATAGAGTTTAATTTTCTTAACATGGTGATATCACAGTTGTTGAATATATGTCAAGGGTGTCCTAGAATTTGATGACAACTTTTTCTCTTTGTTTAAAAAGTTTCTCGTCTAATGCTGAAATGCTCATAACAGATATTCAACAACTGTTGATATCACCATGTGAAGAAAATTAAACTCTATTTTTTTACTCGAGCAATATCTAAGTGATTTTGACCAAAAACATATTTTGCTATAAAAACTGCAAAAATCCTTACCTTTTCTCCCATCCCCTACACGCCCACCTTAATCTTAAATACTAACACATACGTCAGCTCACTATTTCTTTCAATCGCTAACCCGTAGTTAATCAAAGCCGAAGAAATCTGTGAAAAGAAGTCGACCATATTCTCCTGAAGGCCCGTAGCAGAATCTGCGGTCCAGATAAATCTCTCGATAAGTTACGAGACCTCTAGCAGGTAAATTTTAAAAATGGTGACTGTTTGATCCAATTCTCCTCAACCCACTTTTCTATCCCTTCAGACGACAAACCAATTCATCATGGAGACCTGTCAGGAAGTCACATCCCAACGAGGTAGGAGGATTATCGGGGGAAACGAGCCAGTGGGGAAATGTTGTTTAGCAAAACCTCAATGGATATGTCTCATTAGTGACATTTCAGCCCGCTAGAGGCCGCCCTGCTAATATCTCCCCTCCCAAAACCCCTTCCCACTATTATACTTCCATGGAATGAATTCTCGCTGACGTTTATATTTGCTTCTCTAGGCTCAGTATCGGTTATCAATAATTGGTCCCTCTATTTCGATGAGCTCCAATGGAAATGGGGGTATCAATCAACATTTCTAGGTCTGATTCACGAGGAAGTTGGTAAGGATGAAAGTTCGAAGAGGAAGGAGGAGAGATAGATAGTTGGAGATGATTGTCTGTACATGGGGGGGTATTCTACATAGATATACAAAGGAAGGGGTGGATTGACCTTTGGCTTATACGCACGAGGTATACGTCGAATGCCGACTACCAAGCTGTTTAGAGGCGAAACATCAACTGGTTGATTGATGTATTTATTAACATTCTTAATTTAGGTCGGGATGTTTTTATATTATTATTATTATTATTATTATTAGCACCGCGTCTTACTACCTGTTCGGGTTATACGCACTTACGCTAATGTGTAATGGTAGGGTGATTGTGAGATGAAATGGAGGACCTACAGTTTAACGTGGAATCCGAACCACGGTGGAGGCCTGGCATTCCCCACATTCACAAGATGTCTTGTCAGAGGGGAAGAAAGGGTTTGGTAATCAGAAAAATCTTTGCCGGGACCAAGGATTGAACCCCGGCCGCCAGCATAGAAATCTAACACCTTACCCCTAAACCGCCAGGTCACCGATGTTTTTATATTTTTTATAACATAACATTTGTTTGGTCAAAATAAATAAAATATTACTTCAGTATGAATATATAGTTTAATTTACTTCACATTGAGAAATTAATATTTCTTTAATCCCTGTCGAAGTTGTCCTGGAATTTGATGACAAATTTTTATCTTCATTTAAAAAGTTTTGCGTCTAATATTATTAGGCTCCTGACATATATTCATAAACCTGTTGATATCACACTGAATAGAGCAATGTTTTATTTATTTTGGCCATAAAAGGTTTTGCTATAAATTATTATTACTAGCACCGCGTCTTACTACCCGTTCGGGTTGTACGCACTTACGCTAATGTGTAATGGTAGGGTGATTGTGAGATGAAATGGAGGACCTACAGTTTAACGTGGAATCCGAACCACGGTGGAGGCCTGGCATTCCCCACATTCACAATATGTCTTGTCAGAGGTGAAGGAAGGGTTTGGCAATCAGATAAATCTGTGCCGGAACCGAGGATTGAACCCCGGCTGCCAGCACAGAAGTCTGACACCTTACCCCTAGACCGCCAGGTCCCCTTTTTATTGCTATAAAAACTGACAAAAAAAACACTGACCTTTTCTTATGTACCCTATTTCCCCACCTTAAAATCCTGAAAGTCATATTCTGAAACAGTAACTTATGTATGTTTAGAAAGTGCACTTTAAAAAAAATTATAAGTACCTAAAAATATCGTGGGTCGATCCCCACACAGCTTTATTTTCTACCCTCCATCAACATGAAAACGTCAACTCGTCGACGAGAACGGAAAATACCTCGCTAGCATGCCATCTGGACATTACCTTGAGGAGGGGGGAAGGGGTGGTTTTGACCGGTGGTTGGATTATTTTAGAATTCACGAGACGGTCCACCACCGCCCATAGAAATACTGGCCATTGAACTATAATCGCTGGACGGCTAGGTGCGATAGTTCCATCAATTCTAGAGGTGAAGGTGCTTGGATAAAACCAAAAGCACACCACCACTTTGTTTCTTTTTATGTAGAAAAAAATATCTATATTCATACAAAGCTTTTATTTTGTTGCAAAATTACGTTTATGTAAAATTTCTAAGCTAAAAATGGGATTTTTTTTTAAGAAACCTGATGGACAACAAAATAATTTTGAAAAAACTTTGAGAGGGACAAATTTGTTACCTAAAAATATAGCTTAATTAATTACAATTTTTTTGCCCACCTCGGTGATCGAATGGTTTAAGGTGTCGTCACTCTCGCAATAGACTGGACTATCAATGACGGGGAGACCAAATTTCGAATCCCAGATCGGGTTTTGAACCCTGTTTGGGTGTATTGAGGGTGTTTTTTTCCATACATGATGTTCTCCCTACCTCCACGCAAATGCGACCACGCTTCCTCTAAATTCAACCTTACTCATCCCAAACACACTAGGGTAATCAGTTAGTTAGCATATAACGCGAAAAAATATAAGGAGTTGGTGACCAAAATAGCTCCAAATTTCACTAAATAAATGTATAAATTGACGAAAAAAATTACTTTTATTTGTGAGCTTATTTACAAAAACTCATCATCATCATCATCATCAACAACTGTTTCCAGCCTGTGGCCCGATCAGTCTAATAAAATTCCTCCATCTTCCTCTATCCTTCCACCATTATTCCTCCTTTAATTCTTCCTTTCTTCTCCTCTCACTTGAATTCTTTCTGATATCTGCTCCTTCCATATCTTACTTGGCTTCCCTTGTATTCTATTCCTACATGCTTCATTTCCATCTTTTTCTTCTGTATCCTCTCATTTTTAATCCTCATTACATGCCCATACCATCTCCTCATTACATGAGCATACCATCTCAGTCTTGTTTCCTCTACTATCTCATGTATTCCTCCTCTAGTGATATTATTTATAATAATATAGTTTGATTATGATTGGTTGGTCACTCTATGGTATTGGGAACTCAAAGGTACAGTACATTGCCACACTTACAAAAATACGCCACTTATTCCCACTTGTATCTAGTTCTATCCAGTACACCTCATTACACCAAATCGCCTTCTCTATTGTGTTATCCTTTCATATGCGTCTAGCTGTTCTCAAGGCCGTAGCCAGACAATAATTTCAGAAGGGGGTTTGGTGGCCACATCCCCCGATTGCCGGAAGCTAGAAAAAAAATCTAAATACTAAACACCTCTAGAAGCTCTCTGAAGTGCTTTTTATGGTAACACAGTCCCACGATTTCTACTTGTATCTTATTATTGATATTTTTTGGACCATGAATAAAGCAATATATATATATATATTTTGTTCATAAAATTTTGGTAGATTTGAACCCTCAAAACCCACTCTGGCTACGGCCTTGGCTGTTCTCAATGCTCTCTCTTCCCATTGGTTTTGTCAGACAATACCCTGAAAACGGTTATAGATTCTCCTATTCGCGCTGCATATCCTGCCCGTAGTAATCTACGAGAATGTAATGTCTTATAATGAGTAAAGGGTATGTAACACACCACTATGTAGCCTCCTCCATCCCCGGTATATTTACCCATTTTTTAACTAAATATCTTCCTAAGCACCTTGTTTTCGAAAAACCCTCAATTTGTTTTCGTTATGTAAGGTGAAATACCCATAGAGAACAATTGATAAAAAATTTGTTTTGTATATTCAAGTTTTATATTCCTTGAATTGTTACATATAATAATTATAATAGTAACTACACGTCATCACCTTCTCACAACTTTTTAGCGCATGAATTTGGTGGCCTGCGAAGAACTTCCACAAAACACCAACTGCGGCAAACTGCTTCAGAGAGGCGTTTACCCGCCTAGTATTCATTTATCGACCAATCACTCACTACCTCTAGGATTCGGGGTGCCTGTGACCCACCGCCAAGGGGGGAGGGGGTGAACATCCCCTAACTTTACCTTTGTATTGGTTTCAAAGCGCTTTATCAATGTTGTCGGTAAATAAATGAAAAATAAAATGTTATACAGCGTTCACAAAACTTGGCACGAAAAGTAATAGAAAGTATATACTACGAAGCTATATCTTTTACGTATATTAAAAGATTAATAATATATTCTTTCTATTCCTGCACCTATCCGAGCTACAGTAGCCCAGTGGCTTCTTTGGTGCTGACTGACAGCTCATAGCTGACAGTTGACAGCTTTAAAACGTTACCAGACCAAATTACGTGTTCCTACGCCGAACCAGATGATATGAAAAAACATGTTTTTAGCATCTGTCTCTTTTGACAGTCAAAATTTAGGTATACACCTAAATGTGGACTGTCATAAGTCAGCTGTGATCTGTCAGTCAGCACCAAAGACGCCATGGGGCTACTGTATGTGCATGAACCCTTAAGTGTTAAGGTAGGAGTGTTGGGAACTTAAGAAAGGAAAAGTGTTTTGAGAGTATTTAAAGCCAAATATTGTTTTGTACAAAATAAATAAATAAAATATTGTTTCATTAGAATCCTAAGAGTTTAATTTTCTTCAAATTACGATATCAACCGTTTTTAATGAAGAGAAAAAGTTGTCATTAAATTCCAAGACGCTCATGACAGATATTATTATTATTATTTAGCACCGCGTCTTACTACCCATTCGAGTTATACGCTTTAAGTACTAATTTCGCTAATGGATTAGGAATTGGGAAGGTTGAATTAGAGGAAGTGAACACGCGCATTTGCATGGAGGGAGAATGGAAAACCATTTAGGAAAAAACCACCCCCAGTTCACCTGACCGAGATTCTAGCCTCGATCTCCCCGTCCTCAGCAGTCGAGCTCAACACGACTAGCGCGTTAGCCAACTACGACACCGAGGCGGGTGTAGCACTGTAGAACTAGTTTTATAAATTATTTAAGAAATCATGGGTGTTTTTTTTAAGTTAAGTCTTTAAAACTCGCCGAATAAAACGTAAATTAATAAACATTAGAAATACTATCTAGACCTGCTGTGACGTAACAAGTAGATAACTTAACCTAATTTAACCTGGATATAAAGTTATTTTGTGTCGTCACCCATCCGATCGAAAAACGTTACAATACCCCATCTAAAAGTTAGGAAAACATGCCTTATTAATAATTACTAACCGTAATACATTATTAATTATTACAAAGTGTACATTTTCCTATCAGAGATATAAAAATCTAGTAAAAAAAATATCGTGTTCGAAATTTTAATTTAAGTCGTTTTATGACCCCTTGAACTCGAAAAAGTTTTTTTTATTATGGCATCCGTTTGTCTGTGTATCCTGTATTTCAGAAAAGGGCCAAAACCATTTTAACGAACGGGGGCTGTAACTTGATATCTGGGGTTTTTCCAATGTTACCCAAAGGACTTTTTTAATCAGCTATTCAACCCAAAAATTGAGTGTAGTTTACTCAAGGGTAAGAAAAGACAAAATTGATTTTTTCGAAATAGGCCTAAACTATTTTAATTAAAACTTGTATCCAGGCATTGTTTAACATTACAAAAAAAAATTGCTTCTCATTTATCTCATTTTCCCATGACATTGAGGGTACTTTAACATAATACAGACATTTTCCAATTTTTATCATATCTCCACCACTATCTGAAATACGAAATAACTTTCCGTCGCAATCTTGTGGAACTATTAAATATATACAACTTTTATTTGAAATAATATTTTGTGACATAAATATATTTTGAGTTATTGGTAAATATATATATATATAT
>CABFOV010005366.1:21198-31996 GCA_902141375.1 Timema poppense
ACTGTGAATGGGGTGGGGGGGCGGGGGTGTCTTATTGACTTCATCAACTACCTTAGCCCACGGTTCACCATCTCTATTTATGAAGAAAAGGCAACCGTTTAGAAACTCTAGCTTGTAAATAGTTTGTAATTGGACTACAGACGCTGCTACCAAAAAAATATCGAATTCATAATCAAAGTCATAATATTAATATTTTCAAATAATTATAATATATATGTTTAAAGCGATTGACCCTTTTCATTTGGCGTTGAAATGCAGAACCATGGGAACAAACTGTTATCTTCAAGAATGTTTATTGTTTTACAATTATCATTTCGGAAACGGTTTGTTCTAGAATAGAAGCATGTTGATTAAGTTATACTTTTTATATACACACCTCCTCTTTAATTTTAACAGTGATCAAATATCAATAAAATTAACCGTTTTTAATAGAAAACTACATGCTTAATTATATAAAAAATAAGAAAATGTAACAATTAATAAACATCGATACATTATCTTAGAAGGGGCGTTGAAAATATTATTATAAAAATTTCACTCGTTCTCGAGAAAAACTGATATTTCCAAACGTATGATTTTTCCGCAAGACCTGACTGGTAGCTAGCGCCATCTATTGTGTCCGTGATCCATCTGTTCTTGTTGGCGCGGAAGGACACTTTGGTCGGTTGTGAAGCCATGCCATGCCTTTCACCCTCCCGCCCACCATCCCACAAAATAGGTTTTAGACTTGCACTCTACAGGGCCAAGGGCCTTAACCAACCATTAATTGTTTTTAGTTAAAACTGCAGTATATATATATATATATATACAATATCCCCATGACTGCTTTGGTGCTGACTGATAGCTCACAGCTGATAGCTAAAAGCTTTGAAAAGTTACCAGACCAAATTATGTATCCCTACGCCGAACCAAATAATCTGAAAAAACGTGTTTAGCAGCTGTCAATTCTGACAGTTAAAATTTAGGTATATACCTAAATTTTGACTGTAAGATGTCAGCTGTGAGCTGTCAGTCAGCACCAAAGAAGCCATGGGACTACTGTAGATTATCATGAACTAGGCTATCATCCTAGATTAAATAAAATATACATTTTAACCGATTTTAGTGGTTCGACCGTATTTGTTTTTGATTGGCCGAACGCAAGCTGCAGCAACACATGAGATGGATCATTTTCATCTCCTTCCGACAAGCTGTTCCAACTTACTACTGCTATTGTGACATTCAATGTAGACAGTCAATATTACGACTCCGACGGGCGGGTGCGATATGGACGAGCCCCGTTAGAGTGTTTAGGTGCGTCAAGTTAAACTGCAACCCACTTCACAAAATAGCTTCGATTTTACCAAGCAGGCAACGTCGTTATAAGAGACATGTGCCCAGGAGACTCGTAGATGACAGTGACCCTTGTCAGCTGAACCCAAGGAAAGGGGTACAAAATAAAACCTCACGACGGTGGGGAGGAAGGGAGGGAAAGCCTCTGTACATTTTAAGTATACTTTAAGCACTGTATCTCCTTTTAAATTACGAGTAAAACGACGCTCCACTTAGGTGCAAATAGCATTAAAACTTAACGGCGGTGGTTGCGAGGGGGAGTCGACATGGCTTTTATTCACTTTTAGTCGTAATCGCATCGGCACCAATTAGTTCCGCGTGACGATGAGGAGGTAAATGAATTTGAGAGGAAGGGGTTGCTTTGGATTCGGTCGTCACACACGTTATACCACACCGTGGGGCTCTTTCTAGGACGTGAATACAGTCCATCCAGCGTAGGAATGGGGGTAACTGACACCTAACACATTATACTACACCGTGGGGCTCTTTCTAGGACGTGAATACAGTCCAAACTAGCGTAGGAATGGGGGTAACTGACACCTAACAAACTATATTTTTTTTAGCAGCACACATTATTATGTATTCTTGCTATACACCAATGTAGAATAAGTGTATTCGAATTTGCGTGCAGGGAGAGTCGAAAATCATTTAGTGAAAAAGAAACCTAAGCACATCTGAACGAGATTCGAATTCCGATCTCTCCTTCATCGACAGTCCGGTCTACAAGGATAGTGATGCCTTAGCCCATTCGATCACCGACGAGTGGTCACTCGATACTCTTCTAGAATGTCGATAGTGATATGGGCTATATATGTTTAGATATCCTTTTTATCATTAGAGCAGTACAGTTCTACTTCATATTATGTCAGGGGACAAAATTTCAAATGATCCATTTCCGAAGAAGTCGAACTTCTTTTCTCATGCGACGGCATTCTGTTTCCTTCCAAGATGTCTGGCCACGTTTTTTTTTGCCTCTTCACCTAATCTACGATCATTGGAAGCTATTTAACAAGTTTATGTTTTCAATCATTCTCCAAGCAAGTATGCTCCAATTTCAAATTTTTTAAGAAATTTGACTCTCTTTCAGTAGAAAATCCATACCGTGTGAAAAAGAGAAGCAAAAGCCGGAATAGGTTTGCTAAGGCTCGTATTCATAAAATAGGCAAAAACCGGCAAAACAGGCAAATATAGGCACTATAAAATTAACATATTGTACTTGTAATAGCATTAAATATATATATGTATATATATGTATATATATATATGTATATATATGTATATATATAAATATATATATATATATATATATATATATATATATATATATATATATATATATATATATATATATATATATATATATATATAACTGACTGTGTATACAATCAAGGAAAAGAAGAGGAAAACAATCAGAATTCTGTCCCTAGACCAATAACCCACACTGATGGACGCGCGGACCAAACCAGGTAGACTTATGATAGTGAAATAATAGTATCAATATTTTAATAATCTCTAGTATCAATAGTTAAATCAAACATCAGAATGGTAGTAACAACACTACACTGGATACCATCTCTGTGGAAACAGCGTGGTTTCAATTGGGAAAAGAGCTTTTGTCATTCTCTTGCTTTCATGTGTTCAGTCTTCCCTTAAATATGAGACAAGTTTTGCAACGCTGGTTCGTCGATGTTGCCAGTTAACTCCTTCTCACCCCAGCACACTACCTCCTTACATAACTGAAAGCGAGGAGATTTGGCAACAGTTGACCGAGAAGGAGCGAAGATAAAGCTTTTCTCCATAAGACCTGCAGTTATCTAATTAGAGTATTTAGAGACAACAAAATATAGAGAAATATGTTTTAACAAACTTTAACATAGCACATCAAAATTAATATCAAAACAAATTTTTAAGTTTAAAGTAACATTTTTGAATGTTGCATATTATGAATATGTGAAATAAAACGAAATGGAATCGTTTCGCAAAAAAATATATATATTACTTATACTTAATATGTGAATACTGGTCAATTAGGCCGTTTTTAACGAGAACACTGATATAACCTGTTGGTTAAGAAAGCCAACGTTTAGCAATAATAATAATTTCAATATCATTTATTATAGTGCCTTACTACTAATGATGGCGCTCCTATGGTGGGTTCAAAAAAGGTGTAACTGCGAAATTAAGAGATAAACTAATGGTGTTGGGGCTGCCATCTGAACATTTTGTAGTAATACTCTGTATCAGTTATTAGGAAGCTTTGTGCGCAAAAACACACAAAAAAATGGACCACGTGATGTAAGAAGTTGTACAAACTGTCAATCAATTTTATTCATACCAGCCTTGGTGGTGTAGTTAGTAAACGCGCTAGTTTAGTGTTGAGCTTGACTGCCGAAGATGGGGGAGATCAAGGTTCGAATATCTTTCAGGTGGACTGCGGGTGGTTTTTCTTAAATGGTTTTCCACCCTCCCTACACGAAAATTCGGCTTCACTTCCTCTAAATTCAACCTTCCCGATTTCTAATCCATTAGCGTAATTAATATTTGAGCATATAATCCGAACCGGTAGTAAGAAGTGGTGTAAAATAATAATAAATATTTTTGTTCATGCTTACGCATGAATTCACCGTTGGTTTGCCACTTTCTTGGAAGAAATTGGTGAAAAATATACAATATGACTGCATAATTCCAAAATTAAGTGGTTGAGTCAGGGTACAGTTTTAAAACAATGCTTTGAACGGAAAGATTATATTGAAATATTTTTGGCTGAAAAATAAAACAATTTTGTCAATGAATCTAATAACAAATCCTTAATGATAGATTTAATTTTGTTGGTTGATATTACACAGCATCTTAATTAACTTAATGTTCACCTCAAGGTAAAGGGTCAAATCATCAGACAGTTATTCGACTATGTTAGAGCCTTCTTAACCAAAATTAGTCGTGGGAAAACCAGCTTGCTAACCAAAACATTGCTCACCTCCTTACGCTCAAAACAAGTGTGGAAATCTATAATGATAAGTCTGACCTCAATAATTATGTTACACTAATTTCAGCCCTACGAAAAGAGTTTGAAGACTTATTTAAGGATTTATAAGAGGATACATTTTTGATTTTGTTATTCTCAGCTCAATTTTCAAATGATGTCGATAGTGTTAAAGAATAAATGCAACTTGTATTTTTATTGATTTTCAATGTAAATCTATTTTTCAAGACACATTTATGAAAGTATCCCTACCAGAGTTTTACTAGAAGTATTTTAGTGATAACTATCCCACAATCAGAATGAACGCGGATAAAATACTATCAATGTTCGGAAGTAAATACATTAGTGAACAGTTTTTGTCAATTCTAAAATTGAATAAATCCATGCTAAGAAGTCAGCTGAACATTTACTTGGCACGATGAGGACTGTTTCAAGTCATAATATTTCGCCAGATGTTGATGATTTAGTAAGTGAGAAGCGATGCCAGATTTTCAACAAACAGTAGATTTCATCAATTACCATCCTTACATTTTGTTTTAGATGAAGATTTTTGAATTTTGGAGTAAGTTTATCGTCACTGTCTTTGTCACATATATTAATTTATTTTTTGTTTTAGCAATTGTTTTTAATATGGTGAATTGTCCATTAAAAAAAAATTTTACTTTGTATTTTGCATTATAATTAGTGAAAGGAAATTTATATTTATAGATATTAGTATAGTTTAAGAAAAAAAATGGGGTATAGGAAAGAATAAAATAGTATAAGCTTTTATATTTTGGGTAAAACATTGAAATGTATTTTAATAAATAGGTGACCTGGTGGTCTAGGGGTAAGGTGTCAGACTTCTATGCTGACGGCTGGGGTTCAATCCTCGGTCCCGGCACAGATTTATCTGCCTACCAAACCCTTCCTTCACCTCTGACAAGACATCTTGTGAATGTGGGGAATGCCAGGCCTCCACCGTGATTCGGATTCCACGTTAAACTGTAGGTCCTCCATTTCATCTCACAATCACCCTACCATTACACATTAGCGTAAGTGCTTATAACCCGAACGGGTAGTAAGACACGGTACTACTACTAATAATAGGATCACCGAATACTTGACACCCCCGGTTCGATGTGTCATACCAATGATTGGCGCTTGGGTCGTTTTTATCTTACGGTCCCAAGCTCGCTAATACACCCTTTATTGAAATGATGCAGTTACGTTCTCCGTAAATTGACCGACCAATTTACCGAATCGGTATGCACATTGAGCTGTCACCATTTATCATCGATTTTCCTTTTTATGGTAAACGTTTTGTTACCAGCGCCGCTCAAATAATAAAGAAGTGAGCAAAGTGATTTATTTCACGGGTGCCATGTCCCAACCAGATGGGTTCTCGGTAATTTTTATAAAATTATTATGTCTTGCTTTATAATGTTAGTGAAAACTATCTTAAACAATATTTTCAGAGACAAAACAGTCGCATTTTTTTTTTTCAAATGGCTTACTAGGACAATCAAATCTAATGTTTAATATGGCTATATTTTCTAGCAATAAAATACTCTTTTAAGAAAAACTGTAACTTATTTTGTAAACGTAGGCCTACACCAGTAGGAATCATCTTCATCAATTTAAAATAACGCTTCTATTCCATTATTTTGCAATAACGCTCCTGTTCTACGAGTTTCCAGAAATGCTTTTAAAGTACAATTCACCTCGGATAGCCCACGTCAGAATTCGAGCCCCCCCCACCCCCCTCCCTATCACTTTCAAACTAGACAAGACGAGACTGGCGTCTTTGTTCCGCGTTCCAAATTTGAATTACCCGCTTCGGTGGACCGCGCGATCTAACGCGCTACTCTTGCAATGGACTAGACTTTCGATGACGGGGAGATCGAGGTTCGAATCTCGGTCCAGTGTATGGAGGGTGGGTTTTTCCAAAATTGTTTTCCACTATTTCTCCATGAAAATACTGATACACTTACTTGAAATATAACCGTTCAAATCCCTCAAGTCAACGGTGTACTTATTACGTAAGAGTATAACCTGAATGGTTATTATTAAGACGCGGTGCTAAAAAAAAAAAAAGTTTGAATTGATTCTTCAGATGAATCCAAAATTTCCTGAGAGTCGGACCGACAAAAGTATTGCAAAGATGTTCTGTCAACTCTTAAAGAAGGCGCCTTGGAAGATCTCGTCCGTGGCTTGTGGCAAACCCTAATTTTAACATTAAGTCAATTTTAAACAACCAATATTGATTGAAAATTACTTAAATTTGGCATTATTGACATTTGAATTGTTTGATTTATTAATTATAAAGTTAATTTTAAAAGTCCTCAAGAGCTTCCAACAATACTTTCCTTAAGGAGTACTGTATATTTTTAATTACATTATTAATAGCGTGTGCTTCACATGCCAATCAACTCGGTGATACAGTCAGTCGGCTCGAAATCGTAAAATTACCCCAACAATAATTCGCATGGACCATTTCTGATTAAACATTAATGGAGATAAAAAGAGTTGTTAGAAGTTCCTTAATACCGACAATTATTGTATTATTAAATAATAAATGGATAAAAACTGCATTGAAAAGGCCGTTTTTGGCCATTTTAGAATGGCTTCACAGCTAAGCATTGTGCACAAATCTCCATTGTCATAATAGGGACATACTGTAGTTATTAACAAGAAACTTTGTCACTTTGTCACCCATCGTCACCGCGGAAAAAGTCGAAGAATCTAAATACAATATTGTTATATATATTTCCCGCCATTGTGGTAACATGAGTTTCCAGTTTTCAAATAACGGCCTTCCTAAGAAAATCACACTCTATGTAGACACTTATAGTCGGATTTTCTTACGAATATCCATAGTGAAGGTGTTTTTTTCCCCCAATTAGAATCCTAATGCATAGTAGGGTTCTGTAAGGAATAAAAACCTTTTAAAATGGTATTTGTAAGAAAGTCGAGCTATAGTTACGTTCCTGCCTCTCAAAGGGAGTAGATAGGGTAAGAATCTAGTTTAATAATGAAGACCAGTATCAAAGGAGAGGTAACAGCTGCCCGCCAGATGTTGGGAGAACAGATTTATCTATATTAGACTCCCCAATAGTGGTCCGTCTAAATAAGGGAATGTCCACTTGAAGTGACATTTTACTGTCGGACCGGAGTTTTGATGTCTTTGGGAGATCTGCCTGATTTACTCCTAAACATTTACAATAACAGTAAATTACCAGCATTGGTGGACATGCGGACTAAATGTCAGGCTCATCTACTCTGGTTTGTTGGGATGTTGTAGCTTTAATCATGGTTGGGTGTACTGGAGGTGTTTTTTTTTCCCACTCTCCCTCCACGCAAGGACGTGTGCATTTACTCTTGAGTTCTACCTTTCCTCAATCATATCTCATTCAACAGCATCCGTCAACTCTTTCCAGCCTGTGGCCGGGTCAGTTTAGTAAAATGCCTAAACATTTTAGAAAACATTCTAAACATTTGAGAGTAAGGAGTGGTTAAAATTAAAAGTTAAGACTTAGTTATGTTGTTCTAGAGATATATACAGAGAATTTAATGTTATGAGTTAAACTGTTAAAAAGTTGGTAGATGTGTACCACCCCATTCTCACTCTATTTAGTTAAGGGTACAATATACTAAAAAAAAAGAGGGGGGGGGTGATAACTAAATACATGAAAAAGTAAAACATTTGCAGGTTAATGAAATATTTTGATTTTATTCAAAGTAACAAACAATATTAAAACAACAAGTTGCATGGCCTTACAGGTCTTACTAAAGTGTGTTGGAAAACAAATTAATCTTAGCAATCTATTACATGAGCAGTTCGTTTCAAAAGTTTAAGCAATATAGTTGTATAATATAAACTTGTCTATAAGAGATCAATGAAATAAACAAAATAGTTGCTATTATTTAAAGACATTTTTCTAAACGATACACAAGCTTCTAATTCACCACAATGAATTAAGATCAAATAAAATCAAAAGGATCAAAAGTTTAAATTACTTAATACTACAAAAATTGCAAAGAGCTTAATGAGCCTCTTTTAGATGGTTTACAACGCATCAGATTCACACCAGTGAATAGACTAAACAGTTTTAAATTTAAGCAATAAATTTAAATTTAAATATCACACCAGATATTTACTTAAAGTTTTAACTCCTAAAAATATATACAAGATCACTAGGAGCTTAATGATCCTCTTTCAAAAGGTTCACAACGTGTCAGATTCACACCAGTGAATACAGAAAAAAACGTTTTAAATTTACGGAATAAATTTAAATTTAAATTTAAATATCGCACCAGATATTTACGTTAAAGCACAAAGATTTGACTTCCCGACTAAACTCAAACCTTCATGGGACAATTATCCTCGTCACTTTTAAAAAACTAAACAAAATTCTCACATTTAAATATCTAATGTTAAAATATAAAAGTTACGGTACGGAACTTGTAATTTTTCCTAAATGAATCAGTAAATATTAAAGTCAAAACCATATTAAAGCAAAAAATAAGCTACTTTATCATTAACTTCAAAGCAAAGAAGTCTTCAAAATAACCAACAAAAGAAACATTATCAATTTAAAGAATGTAAATTACTAATAACCACTAAAGTGAAAAATATTAATATTTAACCTAAATATTGCAAAACATAAAAAGAACCAAAAAATGTGGCTATCTCTTTAAACCAAGAAAATACAAATATACTAGTGCCCAAGTGGCAACAGGAAGCATTAAGTGCTCCACAACAGAATTTACGTTTAAGATTAAAGTTTTTAGCAAAACATTACCGATGCCTACACTGGCATATTTCCATAAAAGACTAATAAACCAATGTATATTAAGAAATTCAAAACCATCGCAGCAATTTATATTTTATAGATTTAAACAAAGATATTATTATAAGCCATTCTGGCTAGATAACGTCATAGTCCTGAACAGGACTTCTCGTGGAAGTGGCGAATGTAATAGCCTATGAGATTGTCTGTGTCCCCTCGTTATATAGGTCTAGTTGCAGGGTAGGAAGGTGAGAGTTCTCCTTTGTTATTACGTCACTCGCAAACATCTTGTTGAAAGGCTTCGTTGTATTCGTCACGTATACCGGGTTCTTGTTGTCTTGATTATCATCCACTGCATTCGACTAGTTCCCAAAACACAAGTAGATCTATGTTTGTTTGGTCATGTACACCAACCCAGGTGTCCAACATATGAGTGGTATTTTAATAGTACAGTACTGGCTGATCAGAGCATTGCTGGCTTTATCCATTGAAACATCAGGATGCCGCACAATTGTAGCGTGTTTTGGACTTATTTTCATTATATCATTTGGGGTGAGTAGGCTGGACTTGTATGTTGGTCTACGCCAGGCAGATATACGCGTGAGTAGAGATCTATATGTGACATAGTAAGATCGTGATGTTTAATAATTCTGGATGTCTATGAGTATTAGCTTGTTTAGGGGCGGGTAGTAACATTGTCATATTAGCAGTCCACGCTATTGTTACAGATGTATTAAGTGAATTAAAAGTCAAAAAGTATGATTGAGATTTACTTTAAGTGAATAAACATATTGTCAAATAAGAACAATTAACATAAATTTATTATTCCATTATCAACTGGACCAACAAAAGTTTACGAATAGTCTAAAAATATCTGTTAACACGTTAAAAATGTTGTGACAAAAACTTACAAATATACAATATAGTATGCAATGTAAAATTAGCCATATCCTATTGTATTATTAAGAAAATCATTATTTCCACTTAGGTTAACAATAGTGACTCTACATGCTTCGGTGGCCGCGTGGTCTGACGCGCTACTCTCGTGTTAGACTAGACTGCTGAAGACGGGGAGGTTGGGGTTTGATCCCGGTTGGGTGCACCAAGGTTGGGGCTTTTCTTAAATGGATTTAAACCCTTGCCCAACGCAAATGCGGGTCAATTAAACCTTTCTAATCGCTAAACCATTAGTGTCAGTTACCACGACCCCAGTGGCAAATGAACTGTATACGCCTTCTTCACGAGTAAGCTAGGTCAGCTGGTCAGCTGAACATCGAACTTGGACTACGGTTGCTTCAAAATAAACTTTTGATCTTCGTTCACCACCATAATACGACTGCAATAGTTGGAATATGTTTCCATTTTTTTAAATGTTGAAATGTTAGTGGATAGTTTTCGTCTCACATATCTAATTGCGCGTGAGTGACCTTATACGAGGAGTAAATAGTGACTTAGGACATTTATGAACTGTGTAAGTACCGACAATTCGTGTGGCTTTGTCGTCTAAATGTTTGGATTCATTATTGTGCGGGGTGTCTTAGATTAATTTAGTAAATTATTTTACAGTGTTAGTTATAACTTTATAAACAATTCATTGGTTGTGTTTTTGTTACTGTCCAGTAAACGTATAGCCTTGAATATTCCGTGTGTGTGTGTGTGTGTGTGTGTGTGTGTGTGTGTGTGTGTGTGTGTGTGTGTGTGTGTGTGTGTG
>CABFOV010005366.1:32236-43249 GCA_902141375.1 Timema poppense
TGTGTGTGTGTGTGTGTGTGTGTGTGTGATGTACTGATAACGTACACCGATGGTCTAGTAAGAGTTCAGTGTTTGCGTGTGGTAGAGAAACGAACACACAGTACTAGGTTGTGGTGCAACAGCGTTATTTATATTAATATGACCAACCCCAAGGTAATTAACGACTTTACCCGCTTCGGTTGCTGAATGATCCTTAGGGGTCGGCAATATTTTACAGCCTTGATCGACTTTTAACTTATCGACTGTCCTGCGATAGCCTATCGTTCCTCCACTCTACTTTTGCTTCTTTTGTTTTTGTTTCTATATCTTTTTTTTTCCTCCTTAAAATCAACCTTTCTCAAATATGTTTGCCCCCATATTTCTAGAAGAAAAATAAAAGGATAAATGAAATGTATATTCTAATATTTAGTTATTTGTTATTCCAAAAATATTACCCAAAATGATTGATTATGGTAATACCCTCTTCGGTGGCCACGTGGTTTAACGCGCAACCCTCGTGTTGGACTAGACTGCCGAAGACGGGGAGATTGGGGCTCGTTCCCGGTCGGATGCAGTGAGGGTGGTTTTTATTAAATGGTTTTCACTTTCATTCCACACAAATGCGGGTGCACTTCCTTTATATTAAACCTTCCTAATCCCTAAACCATTAGTGTAATGAATACATAGGACGTATAACCCGAACGGGTAGTAAGACGTGATGCTAGAAATAAGATAAGGGTAATTTTGATCCCTTTAAAATATTATTATTATTTTACTCGCTTCGATGGCTGTCGCAATAGATTGGCTTCCGATTACAAGGAGAGCGGGATTCAATCCTGGTTGGGCGCGCTGAGGGGCGGGTTCCTAAATAGTTTCCCCCTTTACCTCCACGAAAATTCAGGTGCACTTCCTCTAAATTAAACCTTCCTTATCCCTAACACATTATATTAATTAGTACATAAGCGTACAACCCGAACGGGTTGTAAGACGCGCTGCTAAAAGAAAATTATTTGAAAGCTCTTGATATATTTGCTAGTATAGAAAACTCAAAGATCGATCGTAAACTGTCACAAGATCTATCGGTCGATCGTGATCGACCAGTTGCCGACCCCTGGTAAGTCGTCCCTCTCGTAATAGACTGGACCACCGATGATGGGGAGATCGGGGCTCATATCCCGGTTGGGTGTATTGAGGGTGTTTTTCATACATAGTTTTCTACTCTCCCTCCACGCAAATATGGGTACATTTTCTCTAAATTCAGCCTTCTTAATCCCTAATACACCACCCTAATTGGTACGTATAAGCGTTTAGCACAGACGGGTAATAAGGCAATTGTGCTAAGAAAATACATATCCACGACTTATTCTAAGGTTTGGAGGTCAAAAGCGTAACTCAGAGAAAGTGCACTCACATTTGCGTGAATAGGAAATAGGGAAACCACGGCGATAAATAACACGAGGAAATACTAGTCCAAGGTCAAGGGACTGAGACTTTTGATATTGTAGCGCGTTTTCCTACAGGAGATGAACATTTTCTAATAAATTTTAAATTGGAAATCTTTTCCGCAGTGATGGTTTGTGACCTACTAAGTGGGGAAGGGGTTGGATTAGGTAAGGCGGTACCTGGAGCCTATTGCATAATTATGTACTGTACATAAATACAAGTAGTGAAAAAAGTTTGTTATCAAACACTTAAGCCAGCGCTGCAATTATTTTAATTATTTTACTAATTATATACTGAAAGTGAAGCCCTAACAAATAGCGGTAGTTAAAAATGAAAGAACAGTCGGTAAAGTTTTCGGATCGTTAAATCGCGGTATATATATAACAAAAAAAATAAAAAATCTTAACTCCTCCATAGTTATGGGATTATTTATTATTCCCGTCATGAATGTCACAATCTTGAGAACACGTAAGGATACAATGTTGTGTAAAAGTATAGAATGTCAACGCGAGCAAATGTCATTGGAGAATGTCACAAGTTTTAGTTGGAAAGGGAGGGAAGGAGGGTCACCACGATATCAGCCCTACAATTTGGAATTTTATAAGGTAGCCATACTTTTTAAAACATTAATAAGTAATTATCTAACACCGTGGCTCAGTTGGTAACGTGTTTTGCCTGTTGAGCTCTGGGTCACGGCCTCGATTTCCGGCATGGCCAAATAATCTATCGCCGGTGAAATTGGTCATGCCCCTTTTCATGGTGTTGACACTGGATGGTCTAGGGGTAAAGTGTTTGTCTCAGGACCCGATGTTTGTGGGTTCAAACCCAGCCATGGTATATGGATTTTTCTTGAGCGATAAAAATTCGTAGTACATCTTTCTTCGGAGGTGAATTAAAACTGTCGGTCTAATGTAGATTGTGGCATGTAAAAATTTCCCCGGAAGGTATGTGAGAATACCTTTACCGGCAAAATTGGTAGTCAGATTTGCTCTCACTCAGAATTTCTCGTGTGGTCGGTTAAGAAAGTACAAGTTATACCTCAAATAACTAAGTAACCTTTCATGGTGATCCATTAATGACAAGGGCGTGGATGTTGTGTCTGTTGTAGATTTAAGTTAGCTTATAAGTCTTGTGTTGCTATTATCATCCAGCTCAGAGATTGCACTTTAAATACCCTAAAAAATTAAGCAGACCAGTAGTTGGAATCATTTACTTTGATAGCAACATACTTTATTATACAGAATGTTCGGAAATTTAACGCCCAAACTGACCATAAAGCTAGTTTGAACCAAAAGTTACACGACACTCCCTTACATTTAAATCCGGCAAACTATGCAAATACAATAAAGATTCGGCGTACAGCGCTGGGAGAGCAAGGATGTGAAAGCATACATGTACAACAAGTTGCATAGGAGTTAGGCGCACATAACTACACATCTCGACATTTTGGAGCACGGCAGCAGAACATACCACAATTAATAGTAAACAACACACCAGTCCATCTAGAAATGCGAATACGTTCTAAGGGACATCATTAACGGTCCTACAGTACTGCGCGCGTAGTTCCTATGCAAGTTGTCGTACACGCGTGCTTGAACAGCTTTGCTCTCCCGGCGCTGTACGCCGAAACTTTGAACGTAACTTTGAAATTAACCTTAATATAACCAGCTGAGATTCAAAATGTAAAAAAAAATTACCTTCAAATTATTTTTTTACATGTTACACGTTTTACTGCCAGTCCGGGCTATCCACCTTTGACTACCAACCTCCCCCTCACCAGCGATCAAGACGTACATATTCTGTTCATGATAGGTTTTTACCTGGATGACAGTTCGAAAATCACATGTTTAGGTTTTGGGTAGCCAACACTTGTAAAAGATCACAGTTTTGTTATAAATGTAAAGATCTTTAATTACCTGTTATATATTACATTTAAAATAACGTAAACTTAAGTTTTCACATACTATTTCATTTTTTTTTAATAATTTCTTTTTGTCCAACTCGAAACAATATTTTAAACATAATTAAAAGTACATTTTTTGTTTTGGAACATTACTGATTTTGTGTAATATAGTGCATATACATCTATACCTTTTAATACAGGCATCGTATTTACTTGGAAAAGAGAAAATTGTTGTCATTTTTTTACATACTATACATTATTTTATGATTATTTTATCGTAATTTGAAATATTTAACTGAATAAAGTATTTTCATCAACTGCGTGTCTGCATCATTGTAAAAAACTTGTTTATCGTTATGTTCAATCATATGGTTTAGATTCGTCAGTCGCCATTTTGTAGCTATGTTCGTTAGAAATTTTTGTGAAAGTGGTGTTAATATTTTTCAAGGGGAATAAAACTATAAATAAACTTTGTGTCCGACCTCAAATAAATATATAAATAATATTGGCCTAAATCATTGTGGTTAACTATCACATTAATATATTACCAACTGTTTTCATTACAGTCATCCAAAGTGATAGATGTCAGCTGTTGGCGTAGTGATATACTAGGGACTACTTCTAGTAACTTTTCGAGCTGTCATTCAGGTAAACTTAGCTCGTGAATGCCTTATACCTTAGTCCACGTGACCACCGATGCTGATGGTACCAAGAGAGATGATTTTGAATGACACTGTACTTGTATGGTTGTTTTCATCCTCCTCCCCTCTCCCCTGAATTTTTACCTAATGACGACGACAAACATTCTCTTATTTACGAAGCACGACACACGGCTTCCCTCGTGCTACATTCATTAGAAGACAATACGCGTCCCATTTGGACCGGCAGTGATTATTTTCAGCCATCTCTCTCTCTCTCTCTCTCTCTCTCTCTCTCTCTCTCTGCCCTTCACGTTATTTTAAATTTCGAGAATAAGACTCCCCTCAAGAACAACATATGTCCTTATTTTTACTCTTTCATCTAAAGAGAAAACATATATTGTGATCGTAAAAATTTGTGACCCGGAGATTATATGCCTCCGAACTCAAAAAGGTAGATTTTACATTCTGTCTGTCCGTACCCTGGTCATAGGTCTGAAATGGCCGTGTGTGTTTTGTTCAAATTCTACATTTCGATATTGTATAGATATAGCCTACCCCAAGATGTTTTACCACACCCGAGCCTTTAAATTAAGGGTCGTTTACTGTTGAGTAATTTTTCTTTAACTCCAAATTTTGTTCCGGAAGTGGCTCTAATAATTTTGTTTCAAATGTATATATGGAGAGTGTTTGACATGACCAAAATAACGTCCTAGCACACTGGTTATATTTACCATCACGCATCGCGTCTTAACGCACAACGCATTTCAGTGGTGTAAATGGTATAGAGGAATGAGGAAGTTAGAGTTAAGAGGAACTGTATCCACTTTTGTGTAGAAGTAGAGTGAGAGTCTGTTCGGGGGAACCCCCCTTCATTTCACCTAGTAGAGATTCGACCTACCTGTCAGAGGTAAATCGAACTAGACTAGCTTGACGTTCAGTTTGTGTGTCCGTCAATGAGGATCTCATGAATTTGAGTTTACTCTCGTTAACTAAGTGATAAATTAACTCTCCGGTGTGTCCGCTTCAGTGGCCGAATTGTCTAAGAAGTCACTTTTTTTTTTTATTTAGCACCGCGTCTTACTAACCGTTCGGGTTATACGCCTAAGTACTAATTACACTAATGGATTAGGAATTGGGAAGGTTGAATGTAAAGGAAGTGAACCCACATTTGCGTGGAGGGAGAGTGGAAAAACATTTAGGAAAGACCCTCCCCCCCAGTTCACCCAACCGAGATTCGAACTTCGATCTCCCCATCCTTGACAGTCGATCTCAACATGACTAGCACGTTAGCTAACCACGCCACCGAGGCGTATTAAGGAGTCACTATTTTGTTAGACTGGCCTGCTAATGATGGGGAGATTAGGGTTCGAATCCCAGTCGGGTCTAATGAGGGTGTTTTTTCCTCGGTGGTTTCCCACTCTCCTTCCACTAAAATTTGGGTAGACTACTTCTAAAACGTTTCCTTCCTCATCCCTACCCCATTAGACTAGTTAATGTGTATGTGTATAGCCTGAGCAGTTAGTAAGACGCGTTGATAAATATAAACTATCCATTGTTGCCTATATTATTATTATTATTATCACCACGTCTTACTACCCGTTTGGGTTATACGCACTTACGCTAATGTGTAATGGTAGGGTGATTGTGAGATGAAATGAAGGACCTACAGTTTAACGTGGGATCCGAACCACGGTGGAGGCCTGGCATTCCCCACATTCACAAGTTGTGATTAATACACGTCTTGTCAGAGGTGAAGGAAGGGTTTGGAAATCAGATAAATCTGTGCCGGGACCGAGGATTGAACCCCGGACCCCCAGCACAGAAGTCTGACACCGTACCCCTAGACCGCCAGGTAACCCATGTGTTGCCTATAAATATTGTTTTTAGGCATTGATGGTGCAATTGGGAACGCATGAAGGGCCAATGTGACAAAATGGCGACGCCTAAAAGTGCAACAGGTGTTAATAAGCACACAGAAACGTGTCAGATGATAAAACAATAGCTAGATACGTTTTTAAAAAAAAGTTAATCCTAGTTATAAATCTCATCAATCATTTGAGAAGGGATTAGTTTTACTTAAATCGGATTACGTAACTGATTTGACCAGAGGTTGTGAATGAGACGCAACATATATAACTTTGGAATCTGTAAGGCAGACGTGTTTAGGTTCAACACCTAATAAATATTAAAATTTGGCCTTTACTAGGCCATGATTTACAAATGATCAATAATAATATTTTGAGATGAACTTATCATTATTTTGTCAAAATTTAATAGGTATAACGATGATATTTCTAAGCGCCATGATGACCGGGATATGTCCTTAGGGAGTGAAAAAAGTTAATGTTTGCAGAGATTAGCTTAATCTTAAGAGAAAAAAATTAGTTCATACAATTTGTTTTTCTTCCTTCCATGGGCTACAAGGAAACTGGCAAATTAACCCATTCTTAGTCTTTATACAGGGTTAATTTGACATTGACCGTTTCGAAAAATTGGATGATTCAAACCCACCATAATTCCCCATGGAATTTCTATTCAAATCAACGGTAAAGAAAAATAGCATTTAATTCGAATTTTAGAAGGAAGTAGTTGGATAATTCAAAGCCTAATTTTAATTTGTTCGAATTTGTACTAATTTCAAACCTAACTTAACTATCTTCATTAAACCACCCCAATGTCAAATAAAAGCTTGAGTTAGCCTATTGACACGGGTATGGTAGGACTGGTCCGACGGTCAAGACATTCCAAAAGGAATTTTCGAGCCCATACCGAAGGGTCTTGTTGAACTGGTCCAGACCATTGATAAGCCCAGCTACTCATTCTGTGCTAAAGCAAAACTTTATTTTTTTATCTCCTGTAATTCAGATTTCAATCTTATCCAACCCAATCTAACCTAACCTAACCTAACCTAAACATAGGTACCTGTTTTATGTCGGACCAGTTCGACCTTACTAATTGGGTGGTCCTTCAATCATCAGACCAGTTCGACAACACCCCATTGACACACGGAAATAAGAAGGCGGAGAGTTATAACCCGGCGACGAGCGGGTTGCCTAATATAGGAGATGTGTTGGCTCGACTTTCATTAATTTTGATTTAACTGTGTAATTTTCATATTCTAATCTTTCCAAGTTTTTCTGTTTTCTTATAAAGTTATTGGTATGTGTGTCTTATATAGCATATAAAAAATGTGTGTGTTTATGTGTAACATATTTTAGGGTTATTACTTTAATGTGTATCCACTTGTAGATACATAGAAAAATTGTTAGTTCTAGCTTTGAATATTTCGAATTTTTTTAGCTATCCCGTGGACTTCTAATCAAAAAGTTCTACTGTATAATGATCTGAAGCTATTAAAATATAATTACTTTATCCTACTCCTCCACTATGTAATTGATTCAATGTATCGAGCTTATTAAACAAAGTTCAATAATGTGTGATACATAAATAACCAACGCTTAGCTTTGTGTTTCACCACAGGCCCTCACTTTTGTGTTGCATTTCTCTACCGCTACCAGCGCTGTATGTATCAACGCGCGGTGTCTATAGCGTTTATGTTGCTCCAGGTTGACCTGAAAATAACCGGCAGACCGCCATTAAATCATGGAAGCAGTCTAACTTTCAGGCGTAAGTTTGATTATATATCAAAGTGTAACATATGTAATGACAGTAACAAAATAGTGGACTTTTGTTTTAGTGTTGAGTCAGATGTTACAAGGAAGTGATTTTTTACGATTTCAGAAGGGTCGTAAGTTAACTCGATTTATTGTTTCGTTCTACTTTATTGTTACTTTCGTTTTTTAGAGTATAATACAACTCACTAGCTTAATACTATACGCCTATAATTAATGATTCGACAAAAAGACGAACCCGTACACAAATAATAAATATATTCGTGAGTATCGTCTGTAATGAATATATCGGTGGTCTTGAGGTGAAGCGCTCGCCTCCAAACCCGATGTTCGTGGCTTCAAACCCAACAGAGGTCGACGGATCTTTCTTGAGCGATAAAAATCCGTAGCACAACTTCCTTAGGAAGGGAAGTATAGCTGTCGGTCCCGTGTCAATTGTGTGGCTTGTGACAGAACTCTGGAAGTTACGTGAAAATACCTTTCCCAGCAAAATTGGTAGGCTCTTTCGCTCTCGTCCATAGAAATTGTTGTGTTCTGATATAATCAGTCGGTTCAGAAAATGCACATTAAAATATCTCAAATAAATCAAATCTATAATCAAACCAGGTGACCTGGCGGTCTAGGGGTAAGGTGTCAGACTTCTGTGCTGAGGGTCCGGGGTTCAATCCTCGGTCCCAGCACAGATTTATCTGATTACCAAACCCTTCCTTCACCTCTGACAAGACATCTTGTGAATGTGAGGAATGCCAGGTCTCCACCGTGGTTCAGATCCCACGTTAAACTGTAGGTCCTTCATTTCATCTCACAATCACCCTACCATTACACATTAGCGTAAGTGCGTGTAACCCGAACGGGTAGTAAGACGCGGTGCTAGTAATAATAATAATAATAATAATAATAATAATCTAACCAGGGTTGTATAAACATATGGTCGACCGCTCTAACCACTGAGTCACATACACGGGTGGACAAGATTTGTCAGTCTAGTTTTGTTTAGTTTACCTCTGAGGGGTAGGTCAGGGTTCGAATCCCAGTAAATAGTAACGATTTGTTTCATCCCTATATTGTTTCCTACTCTCCGGGCTTATTTCCTCTAAATTCTACCTTCCTCATTCATATCCTATGCAGATAGTTATAGTTGTGAGATAAAAAGGTTTCTATAACTTTTTTGTCCTCGGAAAATTTTACAATTATTTAAATGGAACTTATGCAATAGAAATATCCCAAGTTTTAACGTTTACGGCCACAAAGGTCTCGGGTTCGGATCTCGGGCACTTCCAAATTTTTCTGTGGAGCAGTAAGCTCTGGGTCAGGGTCAACTCAGCCCCGCGAGGACAAATGAGGAGCTAATCGAAAAAGAAAAAAAGGAAGTAGCGGCTCTGTTCTAGAAAACTGGGATTAACGGATGGGAGGTTTGTTGTGCTGACCACATGACACCTTCTATCCTTAAATGTTGGCACTATGTTCGCCAACATGCGGCAGCCAGCCACTCGGTTGGTATCATTCGCTTGTGGGCTGACGCCACTGACTCCTAAGGACGTCAATACCATAAAACTCCTTAAATGAGTCATATTATAACACTCATCGATTACAGCGCTTGGTGGATGAATGTATCACTAACGTGGAATCTACTGCAGACAAGATATGTTCCAAGGATAGCCAAAACGAGAAGTAAGACTTGGAGAGTGGAATGTTTTGTAACATTCTATAATTTTAAAAAAACCACTGGGCGGTAGTTAATTGAGTCCACGCGAAAAACTTGTCCTCTATAAATACCTGCGGCCACCTCATGGCTGAGCAGTGCCAACCCACGACGTGGCACCGGGTTTTTATCGTCCGATTAAATATCTCACTTTCCCATCAACCGTCTTTCCAAACTGGAATTATTTCCTGTTACCGAGCCAGAGATTCTGCACCCAGTATCATTGCCGAGGGAACTGCACGTCTCACGGAGAAAAGCTTCATCTTCGCTCTCTCTCTCTCGGTCAACTGTCGCCAAATCTCCTCGCTTTCAATAATGTTGGAATGTGATGAGATTGGTTAAGAAGGAGCTAATGGCAACCTCGACTAACCAGCGTTGCCAAACTTGTCTTATATTAAAGATTATTATCAATAAAACAAGAGAATGACAACTCTGTTTCCCAATAGTAACCATGTGGCTCCCTCAGAGATGATATCCAGTGAAAGTGGACCACCTTATAGGTCTTAATAAAATAAACTTTACTTGTCCGAGTTGTAGGCTTATACACTCGATATCATCTCTGAGGGAGCCACATGGTTACTATTGGGAAACAAAGTTGTCATTCTCTTGTTTTATTGAGGACAATCTTTAATATAAGACAAGTTTGGCAACGCTGGTTGGTCGAGGTTGCCAGTAGTTCCTTCTTACCCCAGCACACCACCTTCAGACTTAACTGAGAGCGAGGAGATTTGGCAACCACTGAGAGAGACAGCTAAGATAAAACTTTCTTCCATAAAACCTGAAGTTCCCTCAGAGTTGATGTTGGGTGTACATATTCAAGATAGGTTTTATCCGTGGAGTGAGACGTTATATGTGTGAATAATGAACCTGAACAATGGGATGAGTCATTAACAGCTCAGTGGCAGAATACTCACACACTAACCCCAAGGTTCCGAATTCGATTCCCGTCTAAAAGTGTCATTGTTATACTAATTATATTTGATTGTCAAACTTTCAAACCTATCTATGAAACGAGCAGACACGGAACATAAATTAATTAACATTTTAACAGCCAGAAAGAACCACATTTATTTAACAGGGAATCAAACATCAGTGCTCGGAGATAAAAGCTTATTTTTTGATCGTTTTAGTATTGTCAAACTTGTAATTATTAAATTCTAGCTGTATTTAATATTCAGGTAAATGTGTTTCGTTGACAATTTGTTTTCTGGCCTGTCATTATGAAATTTGAATAAAATCAAAGATTCTGCCCAATGGGGAGTTCAGGGTAGGGGTACTAGGGCACGGCGGAAAATATTCAACAATCGTTTGAATTCCCTCAAGCTACATAAAAAAAAAAGTTAACTGGTGAAGTGATATTGGACGCAGCAAAAACACATGAATCCTATGTTTCCATCTGCTATAGAAGCAATTCATAGATAATTGAAATTATGGAGGGAACTCCGGAAATGTCGATAAGCCAATGGAAGCTTACAGATTTGCGTTTGTTTTTTTACAAACATTAAGAAGTTATTGGAAATTATTTTTGTGATAGCAGTTATTATTTCAACAGCAGAACGAACTATTAGTTATGGAATTAAAACCAACTTGAGACCAACGATAGATCAGCAAAGACTGAAGCATAACATATATTTCATGTCCACTTAAGCAGGATTTATGAATTTTAGTGAAGGGCGTATTGAAGCGTCAGTTGGTCCCACTTTTTAAATAAGG
>CABFOV010005367.1:15702-43238 GCA_902141375.1 Timema poppense
GGGGGGGGGGGGGGGGAATACACCAGATTAGGATTCAAATCTCGATATCCCTGCACCCTGCCTGCCCTCCAGTGCATGGTGAGAGTAATGCCTTAGACCATGAGACCACTGATATGGGATATGTTTTAATTGAGTGAATGATCTAAGACATCCTTCTGGCAATAGACTATACTGCCGATGACAGGGAGATTGGAGTTTGAATCCAGGTCAGGTGTACTAAGGGTGGTCTTCATTGGTTTTCTACTTTCACTCCATGCAAATGTAGGTACACTTTTTTCTAAATTCAACCTTGCTCATTCCTAACACTTTAGTGTAGTTAGTATATATGTATATAACCTGAACAGGTAGTAAGATGTGGGGCTAAACTATTGAGAAATTACAATGAGACACAATCCATAAATTGAAAACTTTTGACTTAGCATTGCCAATGACTCTACCCCTGAGTAATTCAGGTATTGTGTCTCACTGAATTAAACAATTTGTGTGCCTACAAGCACCATCATGCATCAATTGTTAAATCAACAATATATACTTACTTAAAGGTTTTGGATGATTTACCAATTAAGTTAAATTATTTTCAAAGTTGTTCTTTTAATATAGTATACAGTAGCCCCATGGCTTCTTTGGTGCTGACTGACAGCTGACAGCTCACAGCTCACAGTCAGAAGTGACAACTGCTAAACACATGTTTTTGCAGATCATACATACGGATACATAATTTGGTCTGGTAACTTTTAAAGCGTTTAGCTGTCAGCTGTGAGCTGTCAGTCAGCACCAAAGAAGCCATGGGGCTACTGTACATTGCATTTTCTTTGTAAGGTAGCAACTCACCCAATAAAAATAAACATGGTTGCTGACCCGCAAGGTAAATACAATTTACATGTATAAAAATCATTTATTCTTTATGTTCTAGTGTTCAGCACCTTCACCTCTGGTTTGTGTGCTGTGGGAATGTACTTTGTGTACAACTCTACACACAACCTCGTTGTATCGGCGGTGTTCAGCGGGGTTATAAGCTGTGGTAATGCAGCCCTCGACTGTCTCATTACAGAGATCTTCCCAACAAATCTTCGGTAACTAGTCACAGAGACTTCTTAAAACTCATAATAAATTTTAAAACAAATCAAAGCTTCCATTTAACTGAATCATATTGATCATTGACACATTATATTTATCACATAAATTTATCATCCTTTTATTTATTTGACATAGGGTATTTCCTTTGTTACATTGTGGCCAACTACCTTTACAAATATAAATAAAGAATTATGGATAGAAGGAAAAAGTATCAAAATATGCCAGAAAAACTGAATGTTTACAGAACACTATAAAAACCTTTTTTTAATTATTGAATTCTAGAACTTAGTGGATACCTATTATTTTATTAATTATAATTAATTATATTAGTAAAAGGTTTAGGTTAGTTATATTTTTGATTTAGATTGAAACGTTGATCTGTTTTATTATTGATTCCAAAAATATGAACACCTTAGTATAGTATTAAAAAAGAGCTACACTAATAATATAATGTTGTATTGTTTTCAGAGCAACCGGTATCGCTATTTCAATGGTTGCTGCTCGTCTCGGAGGTATCATTGGCAACGTAGTGATAGCGCAACTTTTAGATATGTATTGCCCCGCTCCCACCTTCATTGTGGCTGCGCTCCTTATAGGTGAGGCAAAACTGCGCTTTAGTAAAAATAATAACAGAGGATAGCCGATTTTATGAAGTATACAATTTCTCAAAGTGTATTTTATAAAAACAGTGTGGAAATAGGTTAATTAATCTAATATTGGTTAAAGGAAATAAAGCCAAACTGTAAGGATAATTAAAGTTCGGTTTTCATAGTAAGAGCCTTTTAGGAAAAACTTTTTTTTTTGCGTTCAGCATTGATATTTTACTAAAGGTGTCTACAGGGGTGTATTTAAATTGCATAATGCCTTGGGTTGAAGCAGCCTACACATATTTAAGGTGCATGAAAATTCAAATTTTTATTAGAAATGAAAAAAATTGAGCAACAAAAATGTCGGTTTTCAGGATAGCCAATAACCTGGATATAATAAGCGGCAGTTTGTAATTCGATTGTCGATTTTTTTAAAATTTTGATAGAGGTTGTAAACCTATATGTAAATCCGCCTCTAGGTATTTATATTTATCAAAAGTGTCAGTTGCAGATTGCACGACTTGACATTTGAACATGTGGAAGTAGATCTAGCAGCTTTGCTAGCCATCAAGTTCTTCATATGAAAAATGGACTGAAGTTTAGGTGTTAGAAAATAAATACACTTCTCTCTTGATTTCTGCATACACTTTTCCCGCTTACATCTTCTAATTCCTTTCACAGTTTTCACTTGTTTATACATTTTTGGGAATATTTCTTTTCTCAAATTAAAAAAAAACAGAAACAATATGAAAAATAAATTTTTCCAAAAACTTAAATTGTGTATAACTTTGAAAGTGGTCAGAAGATGGGAGTGTGGAGAGAGTGTGTATAAAAGGAGATATTTTCTCTCTCTCTCTCTCTCAAGGCTCACTATCCATTCAGGTTGACTTACTTCTATAATCATCATCATCATCCACCATTTCCAACCTGTGGCAGAGTTTAGTAAAATGCCTCTTTCCTTCCATCATTCTTTTCCTCTCACTTGTATACTTTATGTTATCTGCTCCTCCCATCCTTCCTTGGTCTACCTTGCATTATTTTTTCCTACATACACCTATCCTATCAATGCCAGTACATTATTCCACATGGTTTACACACTATTTTCATACATTTCTAAGTCATTAGATAATCATTCACATCATCATCACAGTATTAAAATTTTGATTCTTTTTCACAAGAGGTTAACTCAAGTAAGATTGTAATCAACAAGAACTACACTTAAAATTGAACTTCAAAAGCTCGGTATTGCTTTCACAATATGTACACTCAGTTTACCTTAACGGACCAGGGGTCAGCAAAGGGTTGATCATGATCGACTGGTCGATCTCGCAGCAATTTTCAGTGGATTGTGTAAGAACACTATATCATCATGAAAAGACAAGCTTACCTTGCATTATTCCACTATGGTACATCTTATAATATAGGGTCATAGTGTAATCCGTCATGGTAAGACTGCTTCCTTTAAGTGTAAACCAAGTGTACATTTTATTTATTTTGTGTATTTTCTATAAATGCAAGGACATAGGTATCGAAGGAAATATTGAATTTGAGGAATAAAAACAAGATTTATAGACAAAAAAAAGGAATTAAAAGTAGAGTGGAGAAACATATGGTGATCATAGGACCTTCAATAAATGTTAAAGTCAATCAGGGCCCAATAAAGGTTGCCGACTCCTGGACTACAATATGGCCATCTCTCATAAATTGTGCCATAGCATTAGCATATAAGTTAAGACTGCTACCTTTAAGGGTAAACAAAAGGTATATATTAAACTCATACTAACTTGGGATTGAACCAGTGCCTCTCACAGATGATTAGTCAGTGACACCTTAACACCGAGTCTAAGCCGGTGTTTCTCAACATTTACACCAAGGAGACAAAGTTTGATACATTCCTATATATCATGGCATGCTTGGTAAGAAATATCCTAAAGTTATAAGATAAGGAAACCTTCAGTAGATAACATACTTCAAATTAAAATACTCTTTGGTGATTACAATTTTACTAAAGAAACTAAATTGACATTAAATGGAAAAAGGATTTTTTGCGGGTTTGGGTGGACCAGTAGGTAATTGTAAACTTTATTTACTATAAATTTCCCCAAATTTTCATGGCATTACACTTGAAAAACGCGGCTTTAGTCCATAACCAATTACTTATTCATGTAGTCTTTTCATAAATATTTGAAAAGCCAGACTCAGCCGTCTTCTGATATTCATCGTTATCAAGGAAATGCATAATAGATATTTCCATACAGTGCTCTGATTGTTAACAAATAACTAACAGGATAAAATGGGTTTTCATACTAGAAAATAATATTTTCATTAATATGCTTAATACAACTCATAATAACTGCCTGCTAATTATAAAAATACACTTTTTGTAAAAATCACATTCTAGGTGCAGCCAATCGGTATTGAACTCCAAATAAGGCACACTATACTTACGAATCTAGTCCTGAGAAATAATGATCCATTCACAATAACTTTATTTTTGTATTTTGTTTTTAGGTGGAGGTTTACTGTGCCTATTCTTGCCAAATACAACCCGGGAACCACTTTCTTGACACTTGCCTTATTCATCGCTGATGGCTACCATCACATCTTCATCCAAGAGGCAATATGACACAGCCGAACCACACGGCGGTTTGTCAAATGATGCCACGTTGCAGGCAAGGGCACAAACAACAGTGGTCGCCAAGCAACCCAGTAGCAGCTTCCTTACTAGACAATGTCTTATTGAACAAGGGGCATTATTCTACATCTCTTTAGCCATGTAGTCCAATGTACTGTGATGCTATCAGCTATCATTGTAGACATATTCTATTATTGTCATGGCATTCCATTTTTATTTTAGAAATATGTACCGCTATTTTTTTTTCTTGATTACTTTAATGTAGTTATTTCTGAGAAATTTTATAGTACATATACACTTACCAACATAAGTTGTTTGCATGCGATGTTAAATAGGAATAACAGGAATTTTAGATATATACATTAACAATTAATTTTAATCAAATTATTTGCAAAGCTTTAAATATATATATATACAAAAGTTGTTTTAAAATAAAATGTAAAACAAAACTTAACCTACTGAATAAAGTTATTGTGTAAAAACACAAAATAAAGATAATTAAAATTTTATACTACAGAAATTGTAAAACTTGTTTCTTCAAGTTGAATAATTGTCTTATATATTTTCATGTTCAAACAGTAACAATGCTAAATATACATAAAAATTTAGAGATTTGATCTCACCAAGATGACCTCTATTATTGCAATATATTTATAGAGCTTATAAAGTTGACATATTACATTATTGCAATCTATTTATAGAGAACATAAAGTTGTTGTTTTTTTGTAATCTATGTAGAGCTCTGATGGAGTTGATATCTATTTTGACAATCTATTCAGCTGATAGCTAATTTTGCCATCTATTTCTAGATTTGATTAAGTTGCCATCTAGTATTTGAATGTATTTACAGATCTAATCAAGTTGAAATTGGTTCACAAGTTTAAGCTATGACATGAAAAATCATTAAACTTTTAAATTACTTATCTAGATTAAAATAATTATTATTCATTAAGTATCTTGACAATACTTATATTTTGTTGGGATGAGAATTAATAATTTATTTAGATGAGAATTGGCCTCATCCATATCTTTGATGTAAGAGAGTATATTATAATGAGCAACAGCCGACTGTCAGTATCTCCAATTAGTTACTGATTTAAAAGAATAAAAAAAACTATGATTATATAGAGTATATCATGTAACATAATTATGTTTTTAAATAAGGCACTTAATATTCCGCCAGCCTTTGCACTATTCGAGGTTGATATCTTAAAAGCCACTAGAATTCACACCAAAGTTTCTTAAAATATATTTAGAAGAAGGTATAGATAGTAAAGGTGTATAGAAAAGATGTACAAGGAAACGAAGACAATATGGCTTTTACAATGAAAAGATGAACACAGGCCCCACTTTACTCCCTGGACAAATAGATAATAGCTGCCTCTTGAAGAAAATCAATTGTTACCACCCGATCTCCAGTAACAATCAATTTTCTTCTAGATGTCCAGTGGCAGCAATGTAAAGTGTAAAGGTGGCCTTTTCATTGAAAATAACATGTGTTCGTTACCTTTTATATGTTTTTATCTACCTTTCCTATACCTTGTTTCAAATACATAAAACAAAATACCTCAAAAAGCGAAAAAAGGTTTTTCTTAAAAATGTCTTCAAAGAATGCTGGATGTATATCAAGCTTAGATCGTTAAAGATTTAATAATTATAATCTATCAAACAGCTATGCTAAATAGAAAGGGATAAGCTATCTCTGAAGATTTTATTGTGCGAGCAATCATTGCTGATTGTAATATTGCAACAATAGATGGCAAAACTGTATTCTCTCTGCAAAATAGATATAACTAATTTTTACGAACTAATATTCAATGTACACACAATGAAAATGCATCTATTCAGTCAATCCTTTAGTAAAATAAATTGTAACATATGTAAGTAAATACAGCAAAATACAGATAAATAAAAATAAAAAGATATCTATATAACTTGAAATATCTATTATTGGAGACTGAAAGACAATGAGCCCAATGTAAAATATTGTATTTATAAGATTTATTTTTAAATATATGAAAGATTTAATTAATTGTGTGACAGTATTCAGGGTGAGATGTTAAAAACGTATAATGAAGATACTTGATTTATGAAACTATCACCATTAGTGTTATTGTTATTAATGGAGTGTGTAGGGCCTGTGAATATAATCATTTTGTAGCATTTTGTTGGTAATAATGTAGTGTTACCAAAAACTCGCATTACTTCATGTTGTTGTAATCGTGCTGTCATACAATGTAATTTTTAAACAAATTTCACACTAGTGTGTGGGTCTCAAGTTAGAGAAGTGCTATTAGTTGATAATGTAATTATTATGAAATAAATGTTTTATACAAAATACTTGCACTATTTTATTTGAAATAGAGTTGGACCAATTATCAAATTTGTTACAAAGCTCCACATAGGTATAGGTGATATACAGTGCCCCCACTCCCCATACCTTGAACTTACACCATAATTCTAAGGGTTATTGTTAAGGAGAAAATAACAAGCGGCGGCGCAACCTTTACTGTGCAGTGTGTCCCAAAAAAACACTTTTTAGATCATTCAAAGATTATGCTTCGTACCTTTTAGTTATGTTTCTAACCCAAAGAGTCATAATTAATTCATAACGCATTCCTGTCACCTGACACCAATGGCTGATAGGCCCAGCCTAAGAGAACATCTCTAGTTTTTATTATTGAATAACAAGGTTAAATAAATATATTTGAGTATAAATACTATTTCATTCACACAATTCAAAAATTGAAAGTAACACATCATAAAATGTTGTTGTAGTTGTGAAATGTTCAGAATATTACTACATAACCATTCAATATTCACTTTGATTTGTAGTCTAAATGTCTGTCTTTTCCCTGTGTCAGCCAATTTATTAGAAGATAGTGGACAGTGGAGAGAAGGAAAAGATGCATCATGAGGCCTATGAGCTGAATGAATTCATGTCGTAGCGGTGCCACCGGTTTACAGCGGCTGCTCTTTTTACTTTCAATGTTAACAAGATGTATTTTAAAAGTTTGGCAAAATATTATCTGTTGGAATCTGATCTAATATAATACTCTTATAATATATTCAATCTTTACATTTTAAAAACTATTTACTAATGCAAATAGGTATGAGGGGCGATTGCCTCCCGCCCCCCCNCCTTTCCTTGCGGCGGCCCAGGTTATTTCTGTGGTGTGATGTATGACTGTTTACCTTTCTATCTAGCTGTTATTTTTATGTGAATTGTGCAGTTGGGTTGGAGGGGGGTAAGAGGTGGAATAAATCAACAAATATAATAGTGTATAGACATTAGGAAATTGAAATGTCAAGGTCAACAACAAAGAAAACTGTTGAGTTGTGGGTAGGAGACAGAGATAAAGAGGCTATAGAAAAACAAATATTTGTAGGGTATGTATAGCATAAATAGCTTAATAAAATAATTAGTGCCTAATGGTTTGGAAATGTATATATAGTAAGACAGTGTACAAGTAGCCCCATGGCTTCTTTGATGCTGAGTGACAGCTCACAGCTGACAGCTTTGAAGAGTTATTAGACCAAATTATGTATTCCTACGCCGAGCCAAATGATCTGCAAAAACATGTGTTTAGCAGCTGTCACTTCTGACAGTCAAAATTTAAGTATATACAGAAACACTGTACAATAAAGTAAAGTAAATGATAGTGAAGGAAGCCAACCTGAAAGGATAGTTAGGTTAGGCCTATCAAGGAAAACTCACTTATCTGTTCATTTCTTCTTAAACCATTACACTTCACACTTCTGCATTTACATTGTTTTAAATTTTTGGAGGTATTCCATTATCATTGGAAGACCCACATTGAAAAACACACACAAAAAAAGATATGCTATGGAATTTCTTTTGTGTCATTTCCACATGTTAAAAAACAGCTAAAGTTAGCTCTAGCTACGGATGATTTATCCAAACCACGATATTTACGAGTGTGGAAAGATGCAAAATCATTTGAAGACAACTTCCACCGTCTTTAGAAGTGGATTATTGTGCCTTGCACTTCCCCATGTAAAAATGATTACAATGCTGATGTAGAGGACATGTTATAGTAATACTTTGGTTATCAAAATGGCTTTGTGTAAAATCATAAACACTAGATATGACTAATTTTGTTTTACATGCTTACTTAACCTGATTTGATTTGTAGCTTATTTGTTTCAATAAAGTCAACTTTTGTCAAAATAATTTTTCTGAGTGATTGTTGATCAGTAAGAAAAGAATATTCTTTAATAAAACTTTTGATAATTTTTTTAAACAATAAATTAAGAAAATGATACACATTTACAGACAACAATCTCAAAATGTTTTATTATCCTCCAATAAGTATCAAGTTTATGGTGTTGTTTGACTTTAGGATATCTTACAAGGTTTAAGTGTTTATTATTGTAGTTGTTGAGTAATCACATACACAGTAGGGATCAAAGCAATTTCATAAGGAATGACAAAAAATAATCACTCGATATGACTTTTTATGTATACAATCTAAATCATACAATTTCAGATCACTCTGGGAATGTTTTAATTGGCTGTTTTTCATGTAGTCACGACACAAAATAAGCACAATAACTTTTGTTATTTTATACAACCACATAAACAATGTAGAAGCGATTTTCACCCAAGTCACTGTTCCTAGCTTCCTCTCACTATATAGGATGAGGATGGAGTAAGAGCTATAGGAGGCAAATTGAAGCTAGTATAACCATGTGTGTGGTTTTATACATATTTTGATATCTTGTTTCAACCTGTATAATCCAGTTGAGTCAGCTCCTCTATCAAAATCATGTGCCTGTGTTATTAAACTCAATATTACGAGAGCCAAACCTAATGTAACAAGGGTAACAACGCTTTGGCCAAAGTATACACTTTCTGGATCATTTTCTATATATATAAAATAGCTGGTAGAGGGCAGAATATATTGTTCAATTTTTTTTTTAAATACATTAAAATGCAGCTTTTGTTAAGTATTATAAATTTAATATTCTCGGCCCACCCTGATGAACACTAAGTTCACCCTGAAAGGTAGCAGTCTTACCTTGAACAGTTGCAGTATGATCATATCTTTTAAGCTGAACCATTGTTTAAATAGTAAAGGTAAGTTTATATCTTTAAAGGTAAGTTGAGTGTGCAGATTAAAAAAATCCTCTTAGCTTCTATCTCAATATAATAGTGTTAAATGTCGGTAGCAAGTAAAAAGCTGCACTCAAGATGGAAAGGGAAGTGTGAAGTTTATTGCTAAATTTTCACTCGTCCCTATATTCATGAATATTGTTTTAAAACTTTACTTTAGTTCAAGTATTATGTAAGCACCTTAGAGGAGGGGAGGGGGTTCAAGCTTTGATTATTTTTGCTGACAAGCGATTGGGGGGGGTTAGAACAATGCTTACATAAAGACAGAGAAAGATGGGCAAAATTGAGGAATGGCGCATCGTAGACCGCTTGGACTTTGAGCAGCTTCGGGCAGTAATTAAGATGCTGAGTGGCTAAACGAGGAAGAAGTGGAAAAGCCTAGCCTAAAGAAGTAAGCCAAAGCTTGCCTGAGCTAGCCTCCCCCCAAATATAAACATGATCATTGAAAGTGCTGAGATGTGGATTCAAGGACCTTGATTGTGATTAAATGGAGGTTAGGTTTTTTTTATAAATATAATATTCATGTATTCACAAATAATACTTTTTTATAACTTTAATTAAAAGTAAATAAGAATTTTAAACTTTTATACTATTAAAACTGGTTTCAATCTTACCTGTTCAATAAATTTAAATTCACTATATACCAGTGTAAATTGTCAATTATTTTGCGATATTAATTTATGCCTCTATAATAATAATTACCAGCAATTTATAAATAACATTAATTTTGAATTTTGTTATCATCGTGTCTTACTACCTGTTCAGGCTATAAGAAAAATTGCATGAAAAATAGAATGTCTATTCTTCTGAACAAATTAAAATAAGTTGACAAATATTATGTAAGTAAGAGGGGGGTGGGTCAGGCATTTGATTATTTTTGCTTACATAATATTTGAACGCCCACTTACAGACCAATTTAGTGCCAAAATGTTATTTTCAATCATCCTATTCAATTGCTAGGCAAATTATTATTATTATCACCGCGTCTTGCTACCTGTTCGGGTTACACGCATGCTAAGAAAAGGCTGAACAAATATTAAATCAAAATGTTTCACCATCTTCTTGATATTGCCATTTTTAACTCTCTTGTATAGGGGCATGCAAAATTCTCATCTGCGATAGCACAAATTTTTCTCTTTTCAAAAGAATCTTAAGATTTTCTTTATTAATAAACACAATTACTTTGTTTGGCAAATACCACATCATGCGATATAATTTTCAACGTGATAAGACGAGCAATAGCGCTATTCTAGGGCTGCCGTTTACATGGATAGTATTGGTTTTTGCAGATCTTAAACTGATAAAATGGATCAGCAGATAGAAGTATTTTTACGGATATTTAGGTTTTTTTTAGGTTAACATTAAAATTCTGATTTCTACTCTTACACATTTTGATTTCAATAGATCAATTATTTGTTTTCAGCCTAAGATTTCACACTAGGAATAAGCAAGGATATTAATGTGTATATGGACCTTGTAACAAGCAGTCATGTTTGGTCTGAACAAAGATTTACAATAGAATATTTAAATTTTTTTTATATCAAAAGTAATGACATCAAGATAATGAGTTTGACATTACCTTTTGATAGAGGGTTGAATATTATATAATGCATATATATATATGTATAATACACTCATACACAATATTAAACTTTAACTACATGGCGAATGTACTGGTCAGCCAGCGTGATCTCTGATGAACTCTCCCACCTCCCCCCTTTTCCTACATTGTGAATCAATGCCAAATATTATTAGACTCGCTGGTATAAATGGGCATGTCCTCAGTTCACATCCATCTATTCTATTGTTATCACTTGAGCTGTGGGAAGAGCTTCACAAGCTTCAAACTAGGAAGAAGTACAGAAGGTTACTATGATTGAGGTGTCTGGTCACCCACCCCCTTACCGCTGAGTTTGCTACAGAGGATGTTATAAGTATTGAGGACTTATGAAGTCTGTGTATGTTGGTATTACCGACTTGTTTCTCTATGACCTTCAGGCATAGTTTATGAGCTCTATTGTCCAATGTCCTTATGACATTGTTTTTGTATGCCAGTATTACCGACTTGTTTCCCTATGCCCTTCAGGCATAGTTTATATTGTTTAGCGTGGAGCTATGCGCAACCTGTGGAAGTGCTACTAGTTCATAGAAGAGGCATGCAGGGTTTTTCTATTGGGTTTGGTGTTCTTGTGGAGCCTTTAACGTTAGTAATTTTTATCCTATTATGGATAGTAATGTTGTCCTCTTTAGCAGGAAAACAGATTAATGATACTATTGATTGCTCAGGCAGTACTAATTAGGGCGAGTCCGGCCATAGTATTAGTGACATCTAGTTTTACTGGTAGTTCACCTAATATAGTTTGTAATAATGTAGTTTTTCCAAGAGGTTACATTATAATGCATAAATGGTTTAACTCTCAATGGAGTTAAATCACTCTAATTAGCTCTTGCTAATTTCCTCCCTTGTAACTCCTTAAAGTAGGACTTATTTTGTGTGGCTTAGTTATTTGTAAATTTAGTTGAGCAGTTGCTGCTAGTCTCAGTCAGTTGACTGGTGATAAATAATGTATAGCAAGTTTAAATTTAGATTTGATCGCCACTACTAAGTTATAATAATGTGAAGTCGCAGCCTTTATTCCATATGATTGATTAGAATGAACCCTGCTTTAACGAGGTACAAGTTTCACGAACAGCAATTACCTATATGTGTGGGTAATAGTACATACCTAGGTGCTTCACACCTGATGCTCCTTTGTCAAGCTATATATTTTATTATTGTATCCGCTCACATTCATATGGCTAAACAATGGACAGATTGTAAAGTTTATAGTTCCATGTACTTCCAAAACTCATGTTTCTGTAAAAATAGTATAGGAACTAACATTATAAGCTAATAGTTTTTTATTATGTTTACTTGTCTTAAAAAAATTTAATTTATAAAAATATACTCAATTTAGTAAACGTTTTAGCTTTTAAAAGTCCTACCCCTACCATATAGATTTAAAAATAAATATATATTTTTAATCCAAAATTATTCTAAAGTGATTTACATTATAATTTCCTGTTTCCACCATGAATTAAAATTTAATTTCCATCCGTTCCAAATAAAAATTTAATTTCCATCCGTTCCAAATAAAAACCAACTAACAATAATTAGCTGTATATTTTTAAGAATTATTAATCTTATAACTATTTAATTTTCATTAATTTATCTAATTATTCAATACTCCATCCAGACATATCAATATGGCAACCCATTATTTAGCAGCATTGGACAATTTCAATACTTTTAAACTTTTTCAAATACCCACATAGCTGTAAAAAGAGGGTTTATCTGTGTTTTCATCTTTGTGAAAAGCTGGAAGCATGAAGAGTGTTTGAAGAACTCAACCGTTCTTATTGAAACACCTATCCTAACTGATGAATAGAATAATATATATATATATTATTCTATATATTTATAAATTAAAAAAAGTTCAAGATTTACAAGCACTATTAACTACATCCCAATTAACGATATAGAGACTTGTGGTGGTGGTAATAAAAACTATGTAAAGATTACAACAGCATATTTTATTGACAATCTTTGCAAATATTTTACAAGTCTGTTTAATCTCTCATCATCTTCTCCTTCTGTCGGGCCAGCTTCTTCTTTGACACCTTTTTCTTGGCGGGCTCTTCTTCTGCCGCCTTTGTTACTACCTCTTCTTTCTCCGTCAAGATAACCTCGATGTGGCAGGGTGAGCTCATGTACGCTAGAAACACACAACCAACCCACACCTTTACACCAAACAAATGTCGTGTAAAGTTTAAAGTCATACAAATTGATAGTTTACAGCTAATTTTTTCAAGCACCGTGTCCTACTACCCATTCGAGTTGTACACTTGTACTACTTACACTAATGGGTTAGGGATAAGGATGAGTTTAGAGGAAGTGTTCTCGATCCCCGATCTCCCCATCACGGTAGTCTGGTCTATTGCGAAAGTAATGCCTAAGACCATGCTGCCACCCATGCTGGTGCAACTAAATAGTAACATTATAAACTACCTTGATAAGATTTTATCCTGAAAAAAATATAAACTTAGTTCCCAAAAGATCAAATTAGATTAGGCATTAAAATTATGCCCTTAGTTAGGCCTATTAACTTTTATTTCATATAGTAAATTTTTCACCTTTGTGAACTACTGTTTAAATGTATAAAACCAATAAATTCTGATTGAATGGATTGAACAATTGTAACCACAGTATGATGGATGGCCAATGGCAACCAACTAAACCATTTTTCAAACATCTAATAAGTTTTATTTGTAAATAAAAATAACCTTGTTTCAAAACTTATGGTAAGAATTCAAATATTTAGTAAATTTAACATCTCAACAGGGAAACCTTTTGCCACGAATATACCTCTCTTTGTGTCACCTTTCTTAAAAATAGGTACTGTAATTCCCCTCTTCAAGAACCTTGTTATCCTTCTATATAACTACCATCACCCTGTATAATCATTGTATTCTCGATTCTCTTGTAGCTCTTATCATTTCCACAATTTGTTCGTCCACACCGGGTGCTTTTCCCTTTTTTTTTTTTTATCCCCTTTAATGCATCCTCCAACTCTTTCCATGTGGGGACCACCTTCCTCTTCTACTAATTCTTTAGGCTATGCTTCTCTCTCATCACCCTCCTTTACCGGTTTGAGGATCTTTCAATAAATCCACTATACACTTCCTTTACTTCTTCATTCATAATTCTAATTTCGTGTATTTTTTCTCGCCTAGCTTATATACCACCTTATTTTCTCCCACATCCTTGTTCATTTTTACATTTAAGCCTTCCTGCCCCACACAATGTTCTTCTTCACCCTATACCCTTTCTAAATTTCCTCATTCCTATTCTTAAAAGTCCTTTTAATTTTTTTTCTTCTCCGCTACAGCTTCCTTCACTCTATCGTTCCACCATGGTGTCTTCCTCCGCTTCCTCTTATCACTGTTCTTTCCACACTTTTCCTCTGCAGCTCCAAACAAACTTTTCTTAAACCTTTCTCATTCAACCAAACCTTGCAAAAATCATCCCTGTGTATTTAGCTTCTTACCTTTCTGTTTTCTTTCTTCATTTTTATACTTTCACACCTTTACCCTTTTTTTCTTATTTTCCTACTTTTCTCTTAAATTCCCAGCCTACCGTGCCTGCCACCAGTCAACTGTGGTCACTATCTATACACACACTTGGTATCAACTTTATGTTTAGTCTGCCTATTCATTTCCTTGTCTTTAAGGAAGTAATCTATTACAGTTGTTCTCCACCTTCATTCCATATCATGCACATCATTCTAGTAACCTTCTAACTTCTTGAGTGAACTCTTCCATAATGTCATATCCTAACACTTTTCAAAATATCATCTCTTCCCCAACTTAAGTATTAATTTATGATACCCCATCATCATTTGCCTTCCCTTTCTCAAGTACGAGTCTAGTTCATCAACTTTTTTCCTTCTCTTTCAACGTGCTATGCATGCACACACCTGCAGCAATTTCATTTGTTTTCCTTGGCCTATAACTATAATTTTAACAATTCAATCTATGACACCCCCCTCCACCTCCCACCTTATCCTCACCGTCATCCTTAACCCACTTCTCCTCCCTTTGTCCTTTCCTCATCTCTTGCACTTCACTCTCTACAATTAGTTTCCCTCAATCCTAAACCATCCAGTTTCCTCTGCACTTTTGGTATATATTATATAGTTGACTATTCTGATATTATTTTAACCCATGAGTTAATTGTATATGCACCTTTAACATATGTGGGGTTGGAAAGGAATGTGATCTCCTTAGAGGAAAAAAAACAATGTTTTGATTGGAACATCTTTGTGGAAAAAAAAGCTTGACTATTTTTTAACAATACCCCTAAATGTGAAAAATGTGTGTTCATACATGAAAGATTATGAAATTTTAGAGAAATAAATTTGTAATACAGTAAATTACACTTGTGTGAATAGCAAGAATAATCACCAATGCAGCATTGAATGTGATTTCGATCAAGAGTTGTGTAGAACTTTAAGTTTTATGATGCAATTAAAAATTGGCACTTTTTTTTTTATCATATCAATGGGTGAGAGAACATACCAAACTAACCCAGAACTTACACAAACCTCACATTTAACTATTTTACTTCACAAAATTTTGTAATGCTATTTTATTGATTAGCCAATCTTTGACCTATACATAAATTAGTTTTTTATTTACGTTCTAATTATTTATTGTAAAACTAGACTTTTATATATATGAGTAACATATTCACAGGTAGGATACTGAAAATGGAAAGCATTAACATAAGAATAATTTTTTTTAAATCCACATGTACGTGTAATTTTAAAAAAAAATGTTACATCTCTGTTACAATTAATTTGATAAAGAATGACTTTATTATCCAAGTTTGTTGAGGCATTTTACCATAGTTGTAGTCCATCAATGGTAAGCACTTTGTTGGTTGTTATTGTTCTACTTGTAAGGGTAAGTTTAGGTCCAACATTGTTGCCTTGCTTGGAATACCAGCACTTCCCTAGTGGTCTCAAAACTTAAAAATTTCTCCGTGCTTTCTGATGTCTTTTAACTTCAGTTTAGCCAAGACCAAGCTCCCACCACCAAGTTGGATGTCATTAATTTTATCACACTATTGACAATCTGCCAGGATTTTTACTTTGCGTGTTCTGTGCATTAAATAAAATAAAACTAGAAACAAAATGGTTGTATTTACTAGAAGGCTCTTTTTATGAAAATTGAGCTGAAATTGAAGTATCCAGATTCTCATCCATACCTTGATAATGTCTTTGTTAAGTCAATGTAAAGAACTGGCAATTTCCAGTATATAATTTATAATGTTACTAAAAAGAATGTATGTTGAGAGAGAAAAAAATTACTTGGTGAACATACAATGGGTTATAATTAATAAAACATGAAATTATGTGTCATCAGAAGTGTAATATATCATTCAAGAAGTTTCAGAAGAACGAAAGTTATTCACTCCTTGCATCATTTGACAATAAAAAGATTTACATTGCTGTACATACAAATAATCTTTATGTTGACACTTACGGTTGATACGCCCATGGGCTCTGTATGTCCTTCTCCTCAGACAGGGTGCCCTGTTAACCTGAATGTGGTCAATGACCAAACGGTCAACATCCAAACCCTTATAGTCGGCATTGCTCTCAGCGTTCTTCAGTAGCTGCAGCAAAAACTCCGCAGACTTTTTGGGCCAACGCCCCTGTGTTGTACCCCACTGCTTGGCCTGGGAGAAACAAGTGGGATTATACCGATTATTCACTATTCCAGTTAATACTTAACACAAATATGTCTTCTATTGTTTTGAGCAACCTTTTTGGGCTTCGAATGACTTGGCAATCACCCACCATTTTTTCACACTACTTTTTTTATTACATTTTATACCTATTCCTTAAATTCAACCTTTCTCAATACTTGTAACCCACCTTTTTAGGGAGAAAAAAAGAGTACATTTTCATTCAAGCTATTTAAGTTTATTAATAGATTAGTAAGATAGGTGTATTATACATAGCACAAAACCTTACACATACAAAAAGTGTGATTGGGTCTGAATTTTTTTTTTTTGTCATTTTCGAAATTCACGTCCCCAAGCTTCATCACTCCAGTTTATAATCAAGGAAGACAAAATGCTAAGCAATGATTGGCGGATTTTAACTATGATGTTAGTATCCCTACATTTTAATAATAATAATAATTATTATTATTATTAAGAAAGGTGAAGTGATCCATTAAGTACACCATCAAACATTCTTATATAAACTAATTTTGTTTTTGAATTCAAACTTTGATTTTATAATTACTGATAAAAATAACCATTGTCAAAATACTACTTACTTGAGCACAACGTCCAACTCCCCCATTGAAACGTCTAAATGGTACACATTCCTTGTGATCAACAACATTCTTCAAAAATTTGACAGCACGTCTCAATGCCATTCTCCTCAAGGCCATCGCAGTTTCTCGTGTGTTCTACAAATTAAAACAACTTTAAAATTATTTTGAAAATATTTTTCACCTAAATTCAGGCTGATAAAATATAATTTCATGAGATTAAACAATGGCATCAATAAAGTGCAATGCTGGTCAAGGCCACAGACACAAAATTATTAGGTACCTTTTCACACAAATTTTCAACTTAGTTCAGCATTAAGGAGGGAGGACATAGTGATGCATCACTAGAAAGAGGGCATAGTAATACAATATTAGGTGGGGGGGCACAGTGATGCAGTTTTAGGTGGAGAGAGCATAGTGATATGGTATTAGGTGGGGAGGACATTGTGATGTAGTATTAGGAAGCAAGGGCATATTGATGTAACAAGTGGGTGTATGTAGTAAGCCTACCTGTCTAAAAAAGTTTTAAGAATCAAACACAACAGGAGGAATGGTAGGTAGTAAGTAATAAAAAAAAAACAAGGCCAAGGTAACAAAATAGTTTGAACAGTACATGTACATTGCTGTTGAAAACTCAAAATTAAATTGTCAAAAACATGTAGTGCGCATGCACGCACACACACTTGTAAATTTCCACAAAGTAAATTGTAAATTTGAAGTTATTAAAAATGTCTTAGGATAATAAATTATGTTTTAAGTTTAAAAACTTAATGAAAACCTAAAAAACGACATTGATGAGATATTATTATTTTTACCATCAAACAAAATTAGACTAAAATTAATATTAAAAGCAATATCCAAGCAAGGCTAGCGATCAACAAAGTATTCAAGAAATGGTCTCAAACGCTATTTTTCATATTTAAATGTGTGGCGATAAAACTATTTCGCTCTAATTGGTATAATAACTGTTAAAACGTTCATGAGAAGCAATATCATAAAACTATTTATGACAAGACTTTTCAATAACATACCGTGGATCATTTTCAACTTTGTGAACCAAATTTCTTTATAAAATGAGCTTTCATTGAATGTTTGTTTTATTTACAAATACACATCAAACATATGGGTCATTCTCAAATTGAGGGACCATTTTATGTCTCCTACTTGTATAAATATTTTGTTATTTTTAAAACAAGCAACATTTTTTTAGTAGTAGAAAGTGTATAATTCATTCACGACCTAAGTTTACCTGGATGACAGCTCAAAGTGTTACTAGAAGTAATCCCTAATATATCACTACGCCAACAGCTGACATCTATCACTTTGGATGACTGTAATGAAAACAGATGGTATATTGTGATAGTTAACCACAGTAATTTAGGCCAATATTATTTATACACTTATTTGAGGATGGACAAAGTTTATTTATAATTTTATTCTACTTTAAAAAAATATTCACACCACTTTCACAAAAACTTCTAACGAACATAGCTTCAAAATGGTGACTGACGAATTTGAACCATATGGTTGAACATGACGGTAAACAAGTTTTTTACAATGATGCAGACACGCAATTGATGAAAATATTTTATTCAGTTAAATATTTCAAAATAAGATAAAATAATCATAAAATCATTTATTGTATGTAAAAAAAATGACAAGTATTTTCTCTTTTCCAAGTAAATACAATGTCTGTATTAATGTATGGACACTATATTACACAAAATCAATAACGTTCCAAAACGAAGAATAAGTACTTTTAATTGTTTAAAATATTATTTCGAGTTGGATAAAAAGAAATTATTTAAAACAATAAAATATAACAGGTCATTAAATATCTTTATATTTATAAGAAAACAGTGATCTTTTACAAGGGTTGGCAACACAAAACCTATGATTTTTGAACTGTCATCCAGGTGAAAACCTATCGTGAGCGGAATATATCATGAACAGATTCTAGGTTAAAATCTGTTAGTTTTTTTTTTAGTTAAAACAAATATTTTGCATCCAAAAATATTATAAGTCAAAAGACTTCCTACACAGTTGGGATGTTTGACAATCTGCTTATACGCAGCGCAGTCAAGGTGTGCGACGATCAGCTTCTAGTAGTTTCTTTGGAGGACATTCAAAGCTTTTTTTTTAAATAAAGATATTAAAACAAAAATTTAATTACATTAGGCCTAGGCCTATTTAAACAAAAACATAGTACTTGTGGATGCTTTATACTTATTAATAAATATGTAAATTCAACAACTAGTTGTAATTTAATTAATTTAGTGCGGTTTTAAGAAAGTTTTGGTTTGGAATTTTTTGACGGGGTTTGTTTTATTATAATCAGAAACTTAAGAATCTTGTTGTGTACATTAAGTGCCTAGAAAACATTATTTCTAATAATTTTACACTGAAGTAAAAAAAGAATCCCGCCCTCGCTTCATACTATCTCCAAATCTTAGCTTAGTGTTATTTATTCCATAAGACAAAAGAAAGGTCACCCATTATATTTTGATTGGTTGATTAAAAGTTAATTAAAATGTTATTAATATACATTACTTAACTGAATAAAATTATTTTATCTACTGCGTTGGTGCATCATTGTAAAGAACTTCTTTCCGCCATGTTCAATCACATAGTCTAAATTCGTCGGTTGCCATTTTAAAGCTATGTTTGTTAGACCGTTTGTGAAGGTGGTGTGAATAATTTTTTTGAGGGGAATAAAATGATAACCAAGCTTTGTGCAAAGCCTCAAACAAATATATAAATAATATTGGCCTAAATTACTGTGGTCAACTATCACATTCATAGCCTACGTAATCATGTTTTCATTACAGTCATTCAAAGTGACATTATTTTAGCTTTTGAGGTAGGGATACATTATGGACTTTTTCTAGTAGTAACTTTTTGAATAAATAAAAATTACCAAAATTGCCTAACCTCTTAGGTGTGAATAAATAAAAAAAATGTAAAGAGGACTAAATAAAAATTAAGTTTATGTGAGTTTCTAAGGATTTTTAAACGATTTAAAATTTTGTCATCACATATGTTTTGTTGTGATTAGAAACTTCAGAATATTGACATGTAAAAAAAATTTATAGTTTGAAAGAGGGAGGGCGAAAAACTGTCAAAAGGAAATGATCGTTCTCAGTCAGACCTACCTTATTAAATAGGAATCAAGTGACGATTTACCATATATGGACATGAATTGTGTTAATAATAACATATTTCCCTTTTAACCTCTTAATGCAGGTAATAACATTGTCTTGAAGTGATCTTATTTTTAAGGAAATAAAAAAAAAGTTTGGGCAACTTATTAGATTCAACATAGCAGATTTTTTCCCTCCCTAGACTAAAAAAAAATCACAAAAAAAACAATGTGTTGACTTTAGAGAGCACTGAAAATTAAAGTGGTATAAGAAAACTTGATAAAGTAATGAATGGTCATCAGTAAAGTAATGTATCATCCCAGAACTCAGAAGAACGAAAGTTTGACTATGCATCATGTGACCATTTTTTTTAAATATTAATAGTGGCCAGTGGCCTGGAAACTTACCTTAAAGTGAACACGGAGATTGGATCCTCTTGCTTTACAAGATTTGGTAGCATTATCAGGCTCGTGTGAATAACGGCCCATTTTAAATATCTGAAAAGAGGAGATACATACAATTGTAAAATATATATACCAACATTAAATAGACACAAGTAGAACACGTTGTCATGATTTTAATTTAAACACATTAATAAAAACTAAATTTTCCCAGCTGACAATGATTTACAGTTGTTTAAGTGGTATAGTTTACTAAATCAAATGTTTTTAAACATATTAAATGCCCGATGGTTTCAGATCTAATATTATATATTTACCTAAATTACGCTAGGACTAGCGCGACGTGTGTAGAAAAGAATCAGATTTGACAACCCTACAAAAATTATTACCCATACATTTTATAAACGCGTATTCACAAAATACAAATTCAAACATTAAAACGCTAGATATTTATTTTAATGAGTACATGAGAATTATGAAAAAAAAAATTATTCTTGAACTTATTCTTAGATTATACATATAAAATAATATTTAAAAGTGTATTTAGTTTTAGACTGATATAAATATGTAAAATTACTAGTTTGAATTAATTTTGACTTTAAAAGTTAATGCACCTATTTGTTCCTTTAATATAGCAAAATGTTTGTTGGATTTAACACTATATATTTTAATCACTTGAAAAAAAAGCAAATAAATGGCATTCCAGTTTTTACGTACGGGTAACACAAACCGCTTGCACAATATCATCACCACCCCCACCCCCCTAACCCCACAACCACCTTACGTGGGCATAGTCTGTCAGGATATCTTGCGGGGAAGGGTAGGGAAAGGGGATGGTCGCAAAATAGATGGTTGGGTTCGAAATGTTAGAAACTCACTCAAACATATTGCGTGAGGTTGGTGAGACTGGTTGTTGCGAAGGAAAGACAAGACAGTGAGTGTGTGGAATAGTGACGCAGTGTTGCCAACCCTACTGATTTTTCAGTAGATCTACTGATTTTCAACTTTTCTACTGATCTACTGATTAATTCAAATAAAATTAACAAATCTACTGATATGTTCGTATGTTGTCAACTTCACTCATTGGCTCTTTGAAATGTTGCGTTGGGTGGGAAAGGAGGGGGAGGGGGAGGGAAAAGCTTCAACTCAGCTTTGTAGCTTGACAACTTAAAAAAAAATTGTACTATAATAACTGTAAGCTTAGCCCTCTTCCAAGAATTTGGCTGTCACAGTGAATAGACAGGAAGGCGCTACTACACTAGTCTGAAGAAATCCACTCACTTTAAAACACACAATTTGTAACAGTTTATTTTCTCTAGCTAGTGTAGCACGTACTTCCAAACACTTAAAGCATGAAGCATTGGTCATAGACAAGATTTTTTTTTATTGTAATTTATTTTAGGTACAGTATTTTACGAGCACTTTTCGGACCTACTGATTATATCAGCTCACGATAATTTCCATGAGCGAGAGTAAAAAGATTTACTAATTTTGCCAGGAAAGGTATTTTCACATACCCACAGGGTTCTTTTACATACATCAATCAACATGGGGCCGAATTCTTTACTTCCCCTCCGAAGGAAGGTGTGCTACGAATTGTTATCGCTCAAGAAAGATTTGTTGACTCCGGCTGGGTTTGAACCCACTAACATCGAATCCTGAGGCGAGAACATTACCCCAAGACCACTGAGGTCGACAACAAAGAAAAAAAATGTTAAAGGGAGGAGGAATAACATAGGTGAGTAATATCACCTACGTTCAATAAAATAATTAATAATGATAATGTATTACCACTTTTAAATACATCTACTGAAATCTACTGAATTTTTGAGGCTATTGCTACTGATTTTTAGGGTACTAGGGTTGGCAACACTGTTAAGTGACGTTGTGGACGCTGATGAGAGGTGTGCGAGCGAGGGTCATGTAAAGGGGTCGAGTTTGTAAAAATGTGCGTAGCACTTATGTTGGATCAACAAGTGTGTGTCATTATTATACCATGTGATGTACAATAGAAATTATAGTGATGGTTTTGTTTTTTAGGTTTATTAGTAGCAATAAGAGTTAATAAAAAGGTGTGATGTTAAACGATGTTACAAAACGATATAAGAAATTTGACGCATGGGCTCGTGAAAAAACTGGCTTAGTGAGGAATACTTAACTGCTGGCTCCACTGACAACGCTCGCGACCCCCCTTACAGAACCAAACCCGGAACCCTGGGCACGAAAGTTACCCTCTAGCACAAGTACTCGATGACTTGGTGCTCTAATCCATGTGGACCCAATGATGGGCAGAGAGACTGCCTCTGAGTAGATCATAATGTGTCTTCCACGATAGTACTAAATAGTGTTGCCAAATCCGTTTTTCCAAATACTGGGACTTTAATGTAAAAAAAAAAAGTGCAACTGGGACGAATAGATCGGGACATAGAAAAAATGTATAACAATTACTAAAATTCTTTAATTTAAATAAGTCACATTAGATAAAATAACTGAAATTTTTTCTGAGACCAATCAAACCTTAAGATCTACTAGTACTCTTACTAAAAGATTAAAATATATTAAACAAAATACTATTATAATTTTTATAGCAATATACTGATATAAAACATAAAAACTATAATTCAGTCCTGGAAATTTCAAAAAGCAGGTTTCAATGTAATTTAAATTATTTAACATTATGAATCAATATAATGTATATAATTTATTAAATATTTTTTATGGAGCACATATTTTGAGCTTGATTTTGTGACTTGTAATATATTCTTTTAAAACAAATGTATAAAACTTTTCACAGGAAATCTCAAAATTGACTTTTATTTGAATCTGCGCCTTCACATGTTCTATGGAAGGTCTATTGCACCTGTCAGTCCATGTTACATTTGACCAAGAGAAAACCCTTTCAGTCGAGGCATTCGACACCGGTGTTGATGCCATAAACTGGTATAACTTTAGAAGATTAGGCAAGTCTTGAATTTAAAAAATATTATGCCATTTCTCGATGTGTTTTTTTTAATTGTTATCATCAAGAGCGGCTTTTAAAACGTCTTTGACTTTAAAAATCGTATCATATAAAGCATCCATTTTGAAATCACCTGTAATATTTAGTTTTTCTATAATTTCAACGACCGTTTTATCATTAAAATTATCAAATGATAATAGAGATAATGGCTGAAACATATTAATTGTATTGCTATCACCAAAACAAACTGTGTCTCTATATGTTGCAACAAATTTCTAAAAAACAACTTGCAGTTTGATTTGATCTCGGATCCGGTTTCAGCAGGNAGCAGGAATTTTTCTCAACAAATTGTTGAATGTGAATTCTATAAATTTGTCTTCCATTCTTTGGTTGATTTTTTTCTTGAGATCAGTTAGTAAGCTAAACGCCTCAAAGCATAACAGCATGTCACTCTCCAGTTTTAATACAGACTCTTGTATAATTTTTAGCGGAATCAGAAAAAAGACGAGATACGCGTAGGTTCGTTCATCATTGAAGTACGCCCAAAGAACTGATGGGCACTCGTCTTCTCCTAATGTAATGAAGTAATTTATTAATAACTCGTAGGATTTCACTAAAAGTTCGATGACCGGAAGAAGGGATAGCCAGCGTGTGGGAACATGTCGTGAAACTGGTGCAAACTTGGAATCGTAAAATTCGAAAAAATCTTTCAAGGCCTGTACTTTTTTTGCGTGATACGAATAGTAATTATATACTTTAAGCACCATGTTTTCCACATTAAACTTGCATTTGCCTATAGCATGTTTCACACTGTTGTTTAAAATATGAGTTGAACATCCTCCATCAATAATATTGTTGTTACTATTGTTCTGTAACAGTTTGAAAAAAGAATGATTGCCCCCGAAGTTGACATTTGTGTTGTCAGCAGATTAGCTCGTAAGATATTTTAAACCAATGTTAAGATTTTGCAGTCTTGTCACAATATTAGTATGTATATAAATCGCAGTTTCATTCGAATCATCATAAAAGTCCAGTACACCAGTTTTGACGTCGGTTTCCGGTGTATAAAACCGAACAACCAATGGAAACATTTTGATTGGCCCATGATTGGAGGTATCTATAGAAACACTAAAAATAGACTTCCCTTTGGAGATATTTAATTGTGCCTTCAACTGATGCTGGCCCTAATACATTATATGCGATTGCACTCGATTTTGTACGGCCAAGGGACAATTTTTCTGTGACTTTTGAGTCTGCGTACAAAGCACGATCAAGTTTTGCTTCACAATCTAATGAATTGGACGATAACTTGTGTTCAACATTGTGGAATGTTTTAGTGATCTCAGCTGCCATCATTTTCTCTTCATTGCTTGTTAATTGGTCATTATTTTAAAACTGTTTTATAGAACAGTTCTACTAGCACGTTCCTCCTTTATTTGTATTCAGCTCTATCTAGGTGTCGGTTAACATTCTCTCTGACACAAAGTGCAATAAATTTTAACGTTTTTTTTTGTCAGGTTTTAACCAAATTTCTTGAAAAGAACAAGATCGTTCCATTTTATTTTTAGGAGTTTTATGACCAGAATGAGTACCTCTTTGGTCAGATGTTACTGCGTCAGAGGAATCCGTGTCACTCATTTGATTACTTGTAATTATCTGAAAACAAAACATTTACACTTATTAACAATAAAAAATCAAAATAAAGACGTTATATTAAAAATGATATTCTAAAAGAAACCCGTCATATAGTCCCATCTTACTAAAATAATTTTCTTTATATTTTATGAGATGCAAATATTTTAAGGGCAAAAGTATCCATCAATACGAACATATTTTATTCAGGGACCAACCATATATTCATAAAAATAAGATCAAAACTGAATAAATCTCATTGTAATTAAATGTACAAAAGAAATAATAAAATAATGATTTTCATGTTTATATTTAACTGTATTTTTTCAGTTGAAAAATGGAAATTTATTAGTATAGTAGTGATGGTAGTTTCAATTTTCTTAAATGTAGAAATTACCTACTAATTGCCCAGACTTTTTTTTGTTGTGTCTGGTAACAACTTGTTTACAAAAAATGTGTGTCAGGATTCTCTGGAAATGAAAATTATAAGTTAGGATGTGCTAATGGACGATTGAACTTAATTTCACAAGAAGTAATACAATCAAATTACATTATAAAAATTTTTAGTCTTTAAAATAGTGTTCGACCATTGATACGAACGAATCAAATAAGCCCAAACTCCAAACTTAAAGGAGAAAATGTAAAATTTATACTCATTGATTAATGGGAAATAGGTGGAAATTCGATAAGATTTGATTATTAGTCACTAAATTTTAAAATAAATTACTGAATAGTCAGCTAGATTTCAGTATATCTCCGTTGTTAAATTTGTTTTGAAAGTGTTTTGATGTAATGTTTGTGAATATGTTTGATTTAATTTTTGAAACTCTTCACGATTTGACGACCATACACTTTGTATACATCCAAGTAATAAGTAGCCTATAATTTATATTTGTTGTCAGTTTGAAATATACAGCGTCCGAAAAAGGTGCAGTGTACTGACACAGCTGTAACGCATAATTGTTAATAGGCCTTCATCATAACGCTTAGAATCATGGGAAGACATCATAGTGTCCAGGATGACAGAAACATGAGAGGAAAGTGTGCAGGATCACAAAAACATGAATGGAAAGTAATGCTTCAGCATCAATTTCAACATTTTACATAAATATGTAGTAGCTATTTATCATAAATGCAAAACAACAGTTAAACTCTTTGTGTCACATGATTCTACACTTTTGTAAGAGTATCAAAGTTAATATAATAACCACACTATGCACCATATCAGTGTTAAGCAGCCAAATGTGGTACCGTTAATGCGCCCAAGTCTTTCTAGGTCTTCCAAAAGGTCTCTTACCATTGGGTCTGTCTGTCACTAATAATAAGTAATAAAAATATTAAGCCATAAGTTAACATTTACGAAATAAATTGGCTCAAATATCCTATTCTAAGATATAGAATATAAAGTCAATGGTCAAATGTATGCCATGTGTAATTTTTATATCTTGACATATATCTTTTACTATGTCATTACCTTGTAAAAGTTTACTTGTGAAAAATTGATTGTACCTATATAACTAAATGTCATGTGTACTGTAAGCATCCGCTAGATTGTAGCAAAATAGTCCCAGAAGATGGCCTAGGTTGTCGGGGATTTAAGATATATATAAATTTAAAATAATCATCATGAATAGCAAACTTACTCTGCCGCAATCGGGGCCTCCACATGTGGTGGCATTGGAGATGGTGTTACTGGTGTCACCGGTTCTATGGAGCCTGGAGGTAGTGTCAGATTTAATTTATTTTTCGACATATTAATGTATAGATCTATCTCAAATGACCTAGCTTAACAGGTCCCAGAATTGATTCAATAATCTGACATTTCAATCCTACTCTTGACAGGTGATAACGGGAATTATGGATCAGAAAATTAAAAATCACTGGCGGCATAGATAAAACAGCATGCCTAAAATAAATATAAAACACTATAATACAACTAAAAATTATCACAGCTTTGTCCATGTAAATTAACTTTATGAATATGTTTTTAACATGAAATTAAAATAAACCGGACATGTTCAGAGTGTTCTTATATTTTTACAGAAAATCTCAAATGTTCACAAAATGACAAGTAAGCTTAA
>CABFOV010005368.1:5580-19503 GCA_902141375.1 Timema poppense
ATCCGAACCACGGTGGAGGCCTGGCATTCCCCACATTCACAAGATGTCTTGTCAGAGGTGAAGGAAGGGTTTGGTAATCAGATAAATCTGTGCCGGGACCGAGGATTGAACCCCGGCCTCCAGCACAGAAGTCTGACACCTTACCCCTAGACCGCCAGGTCACCAAATGGTATGGCTGAAAGATGTATCATTGATGAAATGTGGGTTTACCATTTCACACCGATAAAGTAATGGCCAGGGATTGAATGTTGTGCCTGTCCTTGTCTTAAGTTAGATTATAAGGTATATGAAGCTATTACAGACCTAGCAAGCCGGTATTGGAAAATATATGACGAATAAAAAAACTAACCCTGGACACAAGCTGGAAGCAGTAGTGGATTTAGAAGCACATACATAGTAACCGAGAGTCAACGAGTCTTGTCTATGGGGAAGTATATTATATTTTAATGGAGAAGTTGTGATGAGAAGTGTTGATGTAAGATCGCGATGTTTTGTTGCATCACGAAATTTCTCAGCTGTGTCTGATTGGGCTCATCAAGGCATAAAGCCATGGATTGAAGACTATTCTGTACATTTGCTCGAGGTGACAAGATAGTTAGCGAACGCGGTGACTGAGCAGGATTCAAGGTAAATATCAACGCGCGGTCTTTAATGACAATATACCTTACGAGTCTGACCATTTGTTTTGTCCAAAGTAGACACGTGATTACGCCTAGTTTGGGACTGAGGACTGTGACGGCGTAGCTAACAAATCTGTAATGTTTTTTGTTCGTTTCCGCGTCTGATTATCCACTTTGCATTGCAATTTTTTTAGTAGGAATGTAGAAGGAAAAATTTAGATTATATCTACCCACATGCGCATGTAGGGAGTGTGAGAAACCATTTAGGATTGAAACACCCTCAATACTTCTCTCCAACCGGAAAAGCAGACTACAGTACAATTTTAATAGAAAGGGCCTAAGTTGACAGCTATACAAGTTACTAGATCTACTTTCACGTGTTCATAAGTCAATTCATGTAGTATAAAACTGCAATTTTCAATATAAATTAACAATTCCTTTTAAATAAAACTAGTAATAGAGTGACATGATATCAATTTTGAGTGCAAAAAAACTGTTTGTATTTTCTTAAAGCTCTTACTATGAAGGATTGACTATATATGAGCTTGATCAGCCTTGTGACCATTGAGAGGGGGGGGGGAGGGGGGTTGTTCATGTTTTATTATTCTCTTAGTTGACCGCCGTGTTAAAATTATAAAATACTATCTATTTTTTAAGAGTGAAATTTCTAGTTTTAACTTTCTGTGGATGTATTTTTAACAAAACAATACAAATTATAGGCACAATTAGTTAAGCTTTGGTTCAAAGTTTAATAGAAGAAATATATATTATGGGGTAATTTTCTTAGATAAAATCTGCTCTATCATCAAATTTCAATGGGTTCAAACTCTTAACTTTATATGATCATGCAGTAGAGATTAAAGTCTTACTTTGCCATTCGGGCTATACGCTAACCCCTTCTCCAAGCTTTGACTGTTATTGATTTTTATCGACTGTCATCTTACACAAATTTTAATCTCAAAAAGCTCTCAATATCTTCTTTTTAAAGTACCTCAACAGTTGTCTGTATAATTTCGTATTTAAACAGCCCAAAAAGTTATCATTAACTTATGTGCGAGCATCTTGAAATGCTATCAAAACCTACTTTGGAAGCAACTCAAAAGTTATCATTAACTTATGTGCGAGCATCTTGAAATGCTATCAACACCTACTTTGGAATCAACTCAAAAGTTATCATTAACTTCTTTTGGCAGAACCTCAAAATTCAAGAGATCCTAAAAACTCTTTGACACCGGTAACACACCTCTCTCTTAGCCCATTGCAGACTTCTTAGTATTTTTAAAATATTAAATTGCCCTTGAATCGCTCCCATGACCCGTAAGCGTCAGTGGAGTAAAAATGCAATTAGTTAAAAATTTCAACAAGGAAATGAATAAAAGCCATATTAATTGTAGAGTATATGAACTATATTTTAACCAGGAGTGGGCGTCACATAAAAAGACGAGATAATTATAAAGGAAACGGAGTAATTGTGAGTGATATGTGGCCAAAAAGGCGGTATTTTTTAACACTTTCAAGCTGACGAGCTATAGGCCTACTGCACCAATGTGAAAACCTGAAATATCTTGTTTTATATTTTGAAAGACATTTAAGGTAGAACAGAAGGTATTTGTAGAGTCATTGAATAAATTAATTTCATAAGCTTTGAATTTAAGCTTAATTTCAACAGATGTAATATTATAATGATTATATAAAAAATGAAATATGACTATTATTATTTTATAGTAACATTTGTATCGCATTGCATTGCGATATATATTTATTTGCATCAAACGGTCAATGATGAATTATATATTTTAGATAAGGTAAGTTAAAACAATATATTAGATACATTTTTTTTAAAAAAGAAAATACATCTTACAAAAAAACCATTTATGGACAATATTACAAGTAAAATATGAAGAAAATTTTTTAAAACTGTACATACAATTATTTTATTGTAAAGTTTTAAATTGTTTACTCACATTTTAACTTTCATACAGTCCATAGTTTTTTTAATTTCTTTGTAAGGTCTATTTTTAATTTTTTTAATACAATTTATCTACTTTATATATTATTATATTAACTTTCCATCTTAAAAATATACTATTCATTATTGACTGTTTGTCTAAGATCAGTCTATATAGCAATGTAATAAGGTATAGCTATAAAATAAATATATTGGTTTTATTTACTATCAAATTTTTATAATTTACACTCTACGTTCAATAGTTCAAACTTTTTTTTAATAAACATCATTAGCATTATCTACCTCGAAGTCGTTTCTAACCAAATTAGGCCTGATTTCTCCTAAGTTCATTCAGTTGGAACAAGGAACGGACACCAGGTAAATGAACATCCTTAAGTTGATGTACGTAGCCTACATCATGCCTTTATCTAATTTTTGTCTACAGAATACCAACCCAAAATAAGAAATTTATTTTTATAGTTTGGATAAAAAATATAATTTTTCTCTAGGAACTACACCGTATGACATATTTTTAACAGTATAATTTCTAATTATTTATGTTTAACCTATTTATAGATGGCCTCCATATATATATTTTACATTTTTTACTTACTCATATAAAGAGAAAGTATTGTGATAGTAAAACTTTTGATCTCAAGATTATGATGAATCTTTACGTTTTATGTTCCTCCACCTTAAAAAAATATGGATTTTACATTACCTAGCCCGGGTGGGTGGTGGGATATAGTGCACAAATAAAATGTATTCTGATATCTCTGTACGTCTTAAAACAATATATTATGTAAATCGAAAAATTACACCTGGACACGGGAATCAAACCCGAGATATTTGGCTTAGGACACCAATGCTCCAACCACTGAGCTATCCAGGAATCGTCCCGTGTCCAGGATCATTCTTCACTAATATTTTAAGACATAATCTATGATGGACGTGTGGAAATCGTCAATTTACAGAATATGATATGATATCTAGATGCGGCTATAACGGTAATCAACAAATAAAATAGGTTTTCTATTTAATCCAGCATTAAAACATTATATAAGCCCATTTTCTCATCCATGATAGACCCTAGCATCACAAGTGAATAACCTCGCTAAGACGCCAAACTTCAAACTGACTGAATTATTGGTAACTAAAGGGTTGATATTCCAATTTCTCATGTTCTATCCACACTCATTTGGATGCATTTCTACTAAGATGTCCTCCTCATTCTTACTACTTTAGATCAAGTCATAAATAAACTCTTGTGTTAAACTTACCAGTAAAATAACAGCTATAGGTCGTCTGCTGTAGTGTGTAAACTCATAAGGTCTTAATAAAGGACCTAAATAAGCAGGACTATACTGACTATTGACTTTCCCTCATTAAGTCGGGCTTTAAATCTCTTTTATTTTATATATTCACCAATATAATCCTGTTATCTTAGAGAAAATAATTTAAATCTTCAAGAATCAAAACACACTAGTGACAAGCGCGTACTAAAAAGTACCCTTTAAAATAAGCTACCAGTAATAATTTCGTGCTTATTTGTGTAATACTCTTTTTGAATTTTCCTGCAGTAATTTGATATTTATGGCAGCAATGCCCCCACCCCTAGGAATGTTTGCCCAGTTTTAGGCAGGTACTCTAACCTTTGAAATAATTAATACATCCAAAAGCCATATCGGTGGCCGTATAATTTAGGCTGCAAAGGTGCTCTAAAAATAGACTAAACTGCCGAAGACGGAGATAGCTGGGCTCAAATCTCAGCAGATGTACTGGTGGGTATTTTTCCTAAACCTTTTAAACTCTCTCCACGAAAATGCGGGTACACTTCTTCAACATTCAACCTTTATAATCCATAACACATTAGCGTATCTAGTATATATTCGTGTAACCCAAACAGGTAATAAGACGCGGTACAAAATAAAATTCTTTAATGTAAGTTACAATTTGAATGGAAAGAGAATTTTTTGATTTAAAATAATGATTTAAGCTCAATTTTCTGACGAATTTCTTTGTAAAGAAAGACTTACACCTGTGAGCACACAGACTAAATGTCAATATCGTCCAGTCTGGTTCACCGTTAACGGGGATGTTAGAGTCCGAATCCCAACCGGGTGTACTAAGGATGGATCTTCTTAAATTGTTTATCGCTCTCCCCTCGCGTAAATGCGGGAACATAACCTCCTAATTCTCCCTCTTCTTTATTTCTACCCCTTTAATATAGTAAAATGCAGGGGTATCTTTGATGGGCAATAAGACGTGGAGCAAATAAAAACAAAATAATAATTGTATATAACTAAACACATAGAGCGACCAATTAAATATATGTTTTATCGCCCTCGACAAATGTTGTTCAAAAGCCCAAGGTTATATTAAGACAGTAATAGTATTAAAAAAATCACGAAAAGGATTGGTGTGGTTCTTGCACCGATATTTTTGCTAAGTTATTCGTGTCATTTGATGTTCGTGCTAAGCTAATGAATGATGCTTACAGGAGTACAGTCCGTGTCATAAAACAAACGACCAAGTGGTGGATTTTGATAGTTTATGTAAAGTTTTAAAATATTACAAAATTTGTCTATATCTATAATTAGATTCATAGCATAAATAGTTAGTTTTACATTGCATTTTGGAAAAAAATCCATCAGTGGTAGTTTATAAAAGGAAATCATTATTCTATCGATTTTATTTTTATCATCGTGTCTTACTACCCTATCAGTTTATACGCATATGTATTAATTATGCTTCTGAGCTAGGGATAGTAATGATTGAATTTATAGGAAGAGTACCCACATTTGCTTGGAGGGAAAGTGGAAAACCATTTTGGAAAAAACCTTAGTACACCAAAAAAGGTAAATTTTAATTGATGGGTGATAAATTAATATGTGAGTGTGTGTTGGTAGACAAATTGAAGATCTCTAATTTCAAACCATAGAGATTTAGTCTACTGTACATTATATATATATATATATATATATATACAATAACTTTTTTTTAGCACCGCGTTTTACTATCCGTTTGGGTTATAAGCTTAAGTACTAATTACGCTAATGGGCTAGGGATTAGGGGACGTTGAATTTAGAGGGAGGGAATCCACATTTGCGTGGAGGGAAAGTGGAAAACCATTTTAAAAAAACCACACCTGGTTCACTCGACTGAGATTCGAACATAGATCTCCCCGTACTCAGCAGTCTAACTCAACACGAAACTAGTCCGTTAGCTAACCACGCCACCAAGCCGGGTATATAAGTACTCTCAATACTACCAATTTTATAGCATAATATACATCAATTCTATAACTCTAAACTTATTAACTTATTTTGAAAGCGAGTGTACACTTTGTTTACCCTGTGAGATGCAACATAGCCTTGTCTGTTTTCACTATGGGGTAACTTATAAGATAGAGCTATAGAGCAAGACTTACAACACAAGACGACAAACTACCTATAATTCATTCATAACCTAAGTTTACTTGAATGACAGCTCAAAAAGTTACTATAAATAGTCCCTAATACATCCCTACGCCAACAGCTGACAACTATCACTTTGGATCACTGTAACGAAAACAGATGGTAATAATATTAATGTGATAGTTAACCACAGTACCAATATTATTTATATTTATTTGAGGTCAAGCACAAAGCTTATTTATCGGTTTATTCCACTTAAAAAAAAATTATTCACACCACTTTCACAAAAGGTCTATCGAAAATAATTTCAAAATGGCAACCGACGAATTTAAACCATGTGGTTGAACATGACGGAAACAAGTTTTTACAATGATGCACCCACCCAGTAGATAACATTATTTTATTCAGTTTAATATTTCGAAATACGATAAAATAACTATAAAATAATTTATTATATATAGAAAAATTACAAGTATTTTCTCTTTTCCAAGTAAATATGATGCCTGTATTAAAAGTTATTGATGTATACACTATATTACACATAGTCAATAACGTTCCAAAACGAGGAATAAGTACTTTTAATTATGTTTAAAATATTGTTTTAAGTATGATAAATAGAAATGATTAAAAGTAATGAAATAGTATGAGAAAACAAGTTTACGTATAACAGGTAATTAAAAAACTTTATATTTATAACAAAACAGTGATATTTTACAAGTGTTGGCAACCCAAAACCTAAACATATGATTTTTAACTGTCATCCAGGTAAAAACCTTCATGAACAGACTATAGTCTAAATCATAATGGAACGTACCAACTCCGGTGGCCACATGGTCTAACGCGCTACTCTCGCAATAGACTAGATTGCCGATAACGGGGAGATCGAAGTTATAATCTTGGTCATGTGTACTGAGGGTGGCTTATCCATTTCCTAAAACCTTTAACGGAATTAGTAGGCTTACTTAATAACACAAACGGGTGGTAAGACGTGGTGCTAAAAGAAAAAAAATGATGGAATATAGCCAGCTTCATATGCGAGACTGGTCTGTTGAATTCGAGGTTAGATGGATGTTTACTTGTATTTGATATAGCTCCACGGTGACCTTGGGGTCTAAGTTTAAGGTGTCAGACTTCTATGCTGGAGGTCCGGGGTTCAATCCTCGGTCCTGGCACGGATTTATTGATTGCCAAACCCTTCCTTCACCTCTGACAAGACATCTTATGAATGTGTGGAATGCCAGGCCTCCATCGTGGTTCGGATTCCATGTTAAACTGTAGGTTCTCCATTTCACCTCACAATCACCGTACCATTACACATTAGCGTAAGTGCGTATAACCCAAATGGGCAGTAAGACGCGGTGCTAATTAAACTAAACTAATATAGCACCCCACTCGAGATATACGTATTAGGTCTTTCTGTGAAACTGGCCCATAGTATAATTTGTCAAGGTAACACCTTTCGCGATAAATGGAGTGTACATTCCTTCTACAAAGTTACACTCTATTTATTTATTTATTATAACAAAGTATACATTTATTCTAAAACTATGGACTTTCAAAACTCCATCTCATATTATCTTGACACAGAGAGTACACGCCTGACTGTCTTCTTTCACGCCGCATGGTATTTACGGAGCAGACTTGAGTTACGCATTTTACTCGCAAAACTGCGACTTACCCGTGTAATGCGAGATGAAACAGCCGAGTTAACAAAGTTATTTACACAAATTACAGTGTACAAATAGCAGAGCTTTTACTCTTATAAGGCGGTATGAACGTTAATATCTTATTGTAGAATCAGCAGCATCTCAAATCCACGAACTTAAGAAGATATCCTACAACCCACCGCGAACATTAGTAAACGCCAAGATATAATTTTTTTAAATTTTTTGTTAACACCACATCTTACTACCCATTCGAGAGTATACATGTTTGTAATAATTACGCTAGTGGGTTGGGGAGAGGAAAATTGAATTTAGAGAAAGTGTAACCTCATTTGCAATTAGAGAGAAATGGAAACCATTTAGGAAAAATCACCCTAAGTACACCCGGATGAGATCAAACCACACTCTTCTAATCATCGGTAGTCTAGTCTACTCTTAAAGTAGTGCCATTGACCATTCGGCCACCGAAGCAGGTAAACGCCAAAACAACTTGTATTTACAAAAGTGGTTTTTTATTTGCATCTTTGAATGTAAGTACTGTCGAAGTGACTTATATATTTTAGCCACTTCGGTGGCCAGATGATTGCAAATGATGGGGAGATTGGGTTTAGAACGCCAGTCGGGTGATCTGTGTTTTTTTTCTTCCTAAATCGTTTTCCACTCTCCCTCCATGTCAACGCGGACAAATATTCTCGAAATTCAACCTTCCTAATCCCTAACACATTAGCGTAATTAGTACATAGGCATATAGCCAAAATAGGTATTAAAACTAACTGCTAAAAAATATAAATCAATTTTTTTTTGCAAGAAACTGCATCAGCATTTGACTATATAATTATTATAGAACAGCAATGTTTATAAAACACCTTCAATTAGAGGGTTAGGAAGAGTTACAAAATGTATATACTGTATTTGCGTATACTTGAAAACTATTGGTTTTAAACAAGGCTTATGGTCCGGGTACTGTATTTATCTTGGGTTAAGTTGCTAATAGCTACCAAACTTGCATTAGAATTAATAAACTTATAAACACCTCTAAGTACGTTTAGTTTTTTTTTTTAGTACTACATCTTACGGTATGTTCGCGGTTTGGACGCATAGATACTAACTACTAATTAGGTGACCTGGTGGTCTAGGGGTAAGGTGTCAGACTTCTGTGTTGGTGGCTGGGGTTCAATCCTCGGTCCCGGCACAGATTTATCTGATTACCAAACCCTTCCTTCACCTCTGACAAGACATCTTAATGTGGGGAATGCCAGGCCTCCAGCGTGGTTCGGATTCCACGTTAAGCTGTAGGTCCTCCATTTCATCTCACAATCACCCTATCATTACACATTAGCGTAAGCGCGTATAACCCGAACGGTTAGTAAGACGCGGTGCTAATAATAATAATAATATTTAACCTCTTGGTGTGGTTCTCAATATTACATTTCCTTACAACTGTTACGTAATTCACGTGATGCTATAATTTAATACACGTGATTCAGTCAAGGCCATGGAGGCCTTTAAAACAACATTAACATTGTTAAGATGCACAAATTATATCTTCATGAGTTCTTTTAGTGACAAGAGAGGTCAGACAAACAGTTAAAGGCATTAGACTAGCAAAAATAGTTCTTGATCGTCAAAAACCTTAACAATAAAATAATAATTATTATTATTTAAACATTGTTTCTTACTTCCTGTTCAGGTTGTACGCCTATTTACTAATTACACTAACTGGTTAGGGATGAGGAAGGCTTAATTGAGAATAAGTGCACCCACATTTGCGTGAAGGGAGAGTGGAAAACCATTTAGGAAAAAACTACAGTGCACCCAACCTGTATTGAGCCCAAACTAGTCCAATACGAGATTAGCGCGTTAGATCAGGTGTCCACCAAAGCGGGTAAAATTAAAATTTAAATGGGTGGGAGGAGGAGGTAGTAAAACCTTATTACTTATATGTATATATTTATAGATTATACATAGTAAATTTAAACGTAGCCCGCATCTGTGGCCGAATGGCTTAAGGCATCATTTTCGTGCTAGACTAGCCTGTTGATGACGGGCAAACCGGGGCTCAAATCCCGGTCAGGTCTAATGAGTTTTTCATAAATGGTTTATCACTCTCTCACCACGAAAATGTAGGAACATTTCCTCTAATTCAACCTTATTCATCCCTTACCTATCAGCATAATTAGCGTATAACCCGAATGGTTAGTAAGACGCGGTGCTAAAAAATAAATCTACAACTGTGTCGTAATACACAATCGCACTATAGGCCTACTCATTTTAATTAGGATAGTGGGGTTCGGATAAGACAGGTAAGGTTTAGCAGAAATGTGCGTGCATTTGTGTTGATGAACGAGAAACGATTTAGAAAAAAACACCTACAGTATACCTGTATGGTATTCAAACCCTGACATGCTTGTCATCAACAACACAGACTATACGAGACTGACTTTTAGTCCTCATGTCCACCGTTACGGATAAACTAGCAAGAGAGAGGGTTTGTAGCGAAGAAAAGATTAAGGCTTTTTTTTAATAATTACGTTGTGCACTTATGTTACTAACTGCTTAATTTTAAGTGGTAGAGATTCGAACCTGAACTTCATATCACTGGAAATTATTTATATTATTAGTAACTTAAACTGCGTGAACAATGGTACGGTTATGGTACGAGTTGGATTTTAAAAATCATGTTCTTTTTTTTCTGTGGTTGATTGGATTTGTTGGCCACAATATCAGTGGATTCTTGGTCTATTGTGGAGGGGAAAGGGAGTAAGAGGAGATTACGGGATTTAACAAAAAATACTTTCTACTTTTATATTATTATTAGTATCAGCACCGCGTCTTACTACCCGTTCGGGTTATACGCACTTACGCTAACGTGTAATGGTAGGGTGATTGTGAGATGAAATGGAGGACCTACAGTTTAACGTGGAATCCGAACCACGGTGGAGGCCTGGCATCCCCCACATTCACAATATGTCTTGTCAGAGGTGAAGAGAGGGTTTGGCAGTCAGATTAATCTGTGTTAGTACCGAGGATTGAACCCCGGACCCCCAACACAGAAGTCCGACACCTTACCCCGAGACCACTATCTTTATATATCATGTTCCTAATGTCTGGTTGTTCCAAGGATTGAGTTAGCTTCAAGTCGCGTCTTTACATAAGCTGTATGAAATAAATGTGTACATGAATCAAAAATAATATTTGCCAAATTGTATTCAATCTATATTGTTTTAAATGTAGACTTTATCTCGTGTATTATCATATTTCTCAGCCTCCTAGGTTGGTTTTCTTTTATTAAGTTTGTTTGTAAGCCATTTGCTGCAACTCACCTATAATCAAGAATGAATTTCAAATCACAAATAATTAGATGAATCAAATGGCTTAAGACTAAAACGTATATTCCACCTCTTAATACTCATCAAGTAACATTATCACAGTCCATAACTTAAACCTGGCAGAGTATTTGAAAGCTTACAAGAAATTAATGGTAAGCCATTTACGGTGACTAATTCATATAAAATTACATTACTTGCTGAAGCATTACTTCTTTTTTTTGTCTGTGTCTCGATTTTCATCTCCGTTAAATCATCTGAAAGCTTTTCTTTTTTTTTTCCCCTCCGTTTCTTCTTCTAAGCATTCCAGTTTTATTTCTAAATTGAGGTCAAGTAATTTATGTGGTTACATTTTCGTTTTTAAACACGCTAGTACGTTGCAAGGGAAATATTGCCTAGAGGAATTACCCCGGTATTAATGCCAGGATATTCAGGAATGATCAAGCAAAGGTGGATCTATCATTTGATACTTCAGACAAGATTTACAAATCAACTTAAGTTACTACATTATTGCATGAGGAATAAACTTTTTAGGCTGGGTTCATAATTATGCATAACCAATAGAGAATAGTGCTTAGTACATAGAGGACAAGAATTTGAAACATATTATTTTCAACTATATCGTTACTAATGATTACACAATTAATAGTGAATATTGAACAACGCATAACATTGATTCAACTTTAACTTTTTATGTGTTATGCATGGACCTGATCATAGACAGCCCTTGTATCAGCCAATGAGAATGCAAGGAGAGGCTCTAACCAATTAAACACCAATATACGCAGCATATGGAAATTAGCTTTTGTGTACAAGCTTGAAATGCTTTGCGGTAGTCATACGGGATTATTATTTATAAGTGTTATTTGTGTAAGCCTCAATTTATCATGAAATAATATATATATATAATTTTTAATTCCCAACTCTCTAAGATGTCTTTGCATTCCTCCCAGGGAATGCGTACCCCAAGTTGAACACCATGGTCTTACACCATTAGATCACCTGGTCGGTGTAAAATGCTGTTTGGTAAGTGTTCTAAACATATTTATATCTTATGAAAACTGTAATGATTAGTGAGAAATTTCAAACCTGTTAATAATAATATACGGAGGTTTAACTCTTCTTTGGAAATGTTTCGAAGATGCAAAATAATAATTGTGGGTGTCCAAGTTGAAGTAAAGTAGATTTCAAGAATTTTCAAGAATTACATACTCCTCTTAAGGTGGGAGTGTAGGTAGCGCAAGTTAAGGCCAATATTTTTGAATTTTTTATATTAAAACATTTTATTTTTGGTAAAAATAAATCAAATAATTTTCCAGTAAAAACATATAGTTTAATTTTCTTCTCTTGTTGGTATCAACAGTTTTTAATATCTGTCAAGGTTGTCATGGAATTTAGACTAATTACAACTTTTTCTTTAAAAAAAAAAAGTTTTTCGCCAAATGACGTTATGCTCATGCCAGTTAACAAACAACTGTTGATATCACCATGTAAATAAAATTAAACTATATGTTTGTACTGAAGAAATGTTCTATTTGTTTTTGCCACAAAAAATATATAAAAAGTTGGCCTTAAATCGCGTTTACTACATCCCCACCTTAATATGGTAATACGAGCAAAGCTATATCGTTACAATCCTACTTGGTATGTCTCAAGAGGCCGTGGTTCTAAGCTCTGATAGCTAAACGAGACGTGTACAGTAGCCCCACGGCTTCTTTGGTGCCGACTCACAGCTCACAGCTGACTTCCTACAGTCAACATTTAGGTATATAACTAAATTTTGACTGTCAGAAGTGACAGCTGTTAAACATATGTTTTTGCAGATCATATGGTTCGGCGTAAATACACATAATTTGGTCTGGTAACTTTTCAAAGTCGTCAGTCAGCACCAAAGAAGCCATGGGGCTACTGTATTTTATATTAATGTTTGTTCATTATATTTCTATGTGAATACTATCACATTACCTTAAATTTCTCATCCATCAGCTTTTATTATTATAGATATTGCAATCTGATTACATCCCAAATGGACGCATAGCAATACAAAATAAATGGTATTACACCATCACACATACTTTCTTAAATAGTTTATTATATAGTTTGTGACAAAAGGTTCCAAAAATCACTTCTCAGTAAAATAAATATAAATATTGTTTTGTAGGAAAATTATAATATATTCTTATAATGTAAAACTCTCCCTAGATTCCCATTTAAAGCAAAATCGTTTGAGATATTTTTAAATATTCAAGTTTTCAAAATGCAATCACCTGAAAACATCCTTTAATATGGGAGTTACAATCAAAATGAAAAAAATATATATATCCCCCTGAGTTTGTAAAATATAGGCCTACATCTAACTATATAGTTTGAATAAAATCCATTTCCTGAAAATTACCCTTAATATGATGGTCATAATAAAAATGAAAAATATTCCTGAAGTTTGACCATATGTTTTAAATATCCAGTTTGAACAAAGTCCACTGAAGCGTTTAGGCTGTTGCCTCAGATACAGACATAGAGACAGACAGGCATTGTAATGGACAGATTTAAAAAAAAAAATCCTTTTTTTGTTTTGAGGGCTCATAAATATTAAGCTTCATCATTGTCTCAAGATAAAAAAAAAATCGATTACAATACTAGTATTTTTATGTTTATATGGTCGGTGACCTGGCGGTCTAGATGTAAGGTGTCAGACTTCTATGCCGGCGGCCGGGGTTCAATCATCGGTCCCGGCAAAGATTTATCTGATTACCAAACCCTTCCTTCACCTCTGACAAGACATCTTGTGAATGTGAGGAATGCCAGGCCTCCACCGTGGTTCGGATTCCACGTTAAACTGTAGGTCCTCCATTCCATCTCACTATCACCCTTCCATTACACATTAGCGTAAGTGCGTATAACCCGAAAGGGTAGTAAGACGCGGTGCTAATAATAATAATAATAATAATA
>CABFOV010005368.1:25975-43196 GCA_902141375.1 Timema poppense
CCCCCGCCCCTGGCCCACCTTAAATACACAGACCAGCCCTGCAGACGTCACACAGGCCGGCTATTACCGATCTTACTAATGTCACTGTCGGAGAGAGAAGCGACTTTCTCTGAAACACTAGTAATGTTTTGTCACGGTAATGACGTATCATTTTCAAGAAGAGAACAGACCAGTGTGTTTTCTATTCATTCAACCCACGATACAAACGTGTCATTACAAGAAAATGGTCTTTAAAAGACCGCAGTTGTACCGTGGGATTGTGTCGGAATTATGACTCCTATATATATAAATTTAAGGGGGTAAAGGAAGAGAATCACCCTGAAAGAATGGGTAAGAGAATAAAGACCGTTTGAGGTGGAATCAAGACTATTCTTGTTACTAAGCGCTGTGGTTTCTGTGCCTTCCCTACCATTCATTTGTAAGGTAAAAGATATTAAAAGAGATACTTATCAACTTTAAAGAAACCGTATTTTGTTGAGGGTCATCATGGTTAGTTTTCCCGAATTACATTATAAAATAAAAAGGGGAAATAAAATACATAAAAACAAAATATGTAGTAGTGGTAGGGGTAATAATTATTCTGAAGGTGTATTTTTTTAAATATAAATCCATTCACACACACATTTATCTTCAGTACAAAAACTCGTTTCACAAAATTTAGATTGTATTTATATATACTTTTGAGTTAAATTGTCTTGCCCTTTAAAAGTATGTTTTTTCTGAAAATCTGTATAAATATTTTTTTGGTTAATAGGGTTAAAATTAAATACAAGTCTTGTCAAGCTGGAATTTTTTTATAAAATGGTTTGGCAACAAAATAGTATTGTTTAAATATAGCTATCACTTTTTCATTGGTATTTATTACATCTTATTATATCTATTATACTAATTCATACTTAATGCATCTTATTTATTATTAGATTTAATTATATAACATATTATCACTCGAAACTCTTTAACCTCTTTAAAGTATGGGAACACAAACACTTTTTCTAATGCAATATTTACAGTCTCATAGGTTTACGATTTCTTAAAAGGAGGATTTAACTCTTGGGGATTTTGAAGGGGAAGGAGTGGACTGGTGATAAAATTAAAAAGAAACCTTTTATATAGAGAATTGAATTTCCAACACAATTTGTCTTAAACATAATTTTCTAGGATCCACCGTTCACGAGACATACGCAAAAAAAAAAATATATATATATATATATATTTCAAAGTATTTTCAAGGTCACAGCAATGGAAGCTCACACGGTATTCATGAGGACTTTTACTATGTGAAACTACACGCCTAAATGAGCATTTACACCAAAATCCAGCTGTCTATAATTTTTTCCCACTATTTGCAAAAACCTATTTAAAATGACTGGACTATTGGCAAATCTTGGTAGAATGAGGCCATTATGCGCAAAACATGAGACCTAAGAATACAAAATATTATTTTAACATTCATGCGCTTTTAAAAATTGATAATAAACACCTTTGTATATAGGTATACTGTGATGCGCTATAACTGAATGACATTAAATTAAAACATATTAATTTAAAACTTTAAATTCCCCAGATATCAAATATTTGCTAGTATATATATATCAATTACTTTTCATCTAATATATTCTGGTTTCTTATAGCAATATAGAACAAGTAAATTAATAGCATATTGTGTTCGATATTACTCCATTATTTATCTAAAAGCTAACTAGTAATTTCTTATGTATTTACCAATCAATCGATATTTTCTTTACTACGATGCAGAAAATCGTAGGTCCATACAATCCATCTATTTCAGCTTAATTTTATAATCTCAACCTTTGAAAACACCCACCAAGAACACAGAAAAACCCCTAAAGCTATCTCGTAATTATGTAAACTGGCAAGATTACCAACTATGCCATTACAATAAACACCAGAACATACAACATTTAAATTCATAACCACATTGAAAAGAAACTTCGGGCTACGTTTTGAATCGCAGCTGCGCAATTACAACATTAGGGGTAGTTGTTTGTGGCTATTAAATTTAAGTTATATTCTTTTACAGTTTAACAACCATTTGAGACATGGTAATGAAAAAGAAGATTAAAAAAAATACTTTTCGTTCGTGAAATTGAATTTTATGTTCCGAGTCACCTCACGTTGTAGAAAAGAACCATTGTTTTTTACACTAGCAGCTCTGTGATTGGTCTGTTCGTTAATCATAACAATTATTCAGGCTCCAGCCAGAACGTCTACTGGTGGATATCATTTACTTCGAGGGGGGAAAAAGCTACTAAAAAACAACCTTTCCATTGGTTGAAGTGGTCCATTCAAATCTAAATGATGCATCAGGTAGTTTGAATATTTTAATAAAATGAGTTCTCTGATGTATTTTAACAGTTTTTTGCTCCACAGTAGCCTCTTTTCATTTAATTTGAAACAAACACGCACGAAAGAATATAATGACAGTAGAGTATGATGGTGGCCTTAGTGAATAGCAGTTAAAAATTAATTTCTATCTACTAAATTTATCTAAGAGCGAGATTATACAATGCATTATATCAAAACCCTCTCGTAGTGTTGGATTGGATAGGTGAAGTTCCAACTAATAATCGTCTTAGCTCGGAGATGAAGTTTTCACAAGGTTCGGGGCGAATCATGATTGCGTATGGAAGGAAATAAATTATAATTTCATAGCTTGCATTACGTTCTTGTGGGGAGGGAATGAAGTGGATGAAGGGAGGGGGGGCTACCCTAACAACGCTTAGCCTCAATTAGGGGGGGGGGGCTACCCTAACAACGCTTAGCCTCAATTGTTTGAAGAGAGCCGTAAAAAAAAAGCAGCTGTTCGTAATGTTCTAATGATTTAACCTGCTTCAATTTATGAAACGTTGTGTCATTCACGAGTTGATCTTGTAGGTTTACTTTACATTGAGGTAATTAATGTTCGATATAATTTAAACACTTTTTTTAGTTTCTACAATAAGATAACTTATATCGCTGCCATTATCTCGATTCAGTATATTCGTAAGTATAAACAATTATTCCTGTCACAAAGTTTTCTAGCAAGTGACGATAATTAAGGTATATAACTGGTCTGTGAAAAACGCGCGTACACTAAGATTGTTTTCAAAATGGTTTGATATTAGATTTTAAAAAAACGTAATTATTGTATCTGAAGTATACACGACCCAGATTCGAACCTCGATCTCATCATCATCGGCTGTTTAGTCGACTGTGAGAGTAACCAAACGGAGCGGGTTTTTATCTGGGAAATATTACTAGTTGAGTCGAAATTAATCGGTATTTTTCCTATGTAAAAATAAATAAGATTAACATTATGACTATTTCTGTAGTATTATGTGAGTAGGCCTAATTATGTCTCTCCTTAGTATTCTATATTTGGAACACTTCTAGGCATCAACTGGGAAATTATTGAAATTGATTTTTATATAACAACTGACCCAGCATTTTATGGCCTGGTTAAATTTGTTAATTCTTTTTCTAATCGAACGAATTAGATCATGTTTAATGCTACCTGAATATTAACACAAAACGTTTCGTTAAGCTTATGAAACTTAACATGAATTCATTGTGGATATAAGAATATAAAAATAACTCTTTTAAACTTACCTAAACTATTTTAAAATAATAAAGAGTGTATGTCTCAAAAATATATTAAATAGAAAAAAGAAAGCCATTTATTTTCAAATACCTACCAAATTAGTATATTTAATATACCTGTTCATGCATTCAACTTGAGCGGATAGTGAGATGCAGTGAAATAAACATTTAAAAAAAACAATCTAGCGTTTTAAAGTGTTTTATAATAACATTTTAAAATTAATTAATCAACTACCCTTAGATTTTGTTGCCTATGCACCCTCAATTCTTTACAGGGGATGTACCAGAGCCAGGCGCGCTAGGGCTGTTTTGAAAATCGAATAATAACATTCCAATCCAGCGGCCAACTTTGTATAAAGGTTTGTTGATTGTGTTTGCTGCACCGGGGCGCTAGTGTCGGTTCGCTTGGTGACGTGGATTATCGCGCATGAGCATTGGATTATTTGCTTGTAACAATTAGGTCTAATGAGGGAGGGTAATAGAATTGGAGGGGTTGGGAAGGGTTTTGCCTGTGAGTGGCTTGTGAACTCGGTAGGGGTTGATGGAGGGCATTGGGGAGGGGGGGGGTGTATCTGTGGGATCTAACACCCTTCAACCCCTACTGTGCTGGATAGGGAAATGTGAACCGAGTCTGCAAGAAGGTTATATAAGGCATTTCAAGAAATCCATTTCAAGGTAATGGTCCACAACCTTCAGATAAAACTGTTAGAAATACATTACTTATTTCTACTATAGGAAGATCAACACCTTAACCCAGTCGGTAGCGTTTCTGTACGGGTCACGGGTTTGATACGAGACATGGCTGAAAAATGTATCTTTGGTGAGATATGTGTTCCCCCTTTCTTAGTGAATGATGTGGGCTGGATGTTGTGTCTGTCCTCGATTTAAGGGCGCCTTGATACCAGCTAGTCAACCCCTCACTCTTAGGGTCCAGCCCACTTGGCGACAAGTGTGTGATGCTGGGCTAGAGCTGTCGGGCGTCTGGTCCGTCCACCGATCCATCGGATGGCTGTTCTCAGTTCAGAAAATGAATCGGTGATAACAACTGAAAGACCCTGCAGCCACTTGTATGTATGTTAAGTTAGTATTAAGTATTTTTATAAATCTTTAAGTTAAGTTAGTTGTAAGTCCATAGGTGGTGATATTGTGGGTAGTAAGTGGATAGAAATCTCCGGTAGGGTACCTCCCCAAGTGGCGGAGAGGGGGATGCCCACCCCCGCTGGGGCTCTGGGGACTATTAGATCCAGAGTGCGGTGGGAAACCCAGTGGGGCAAGGTACCAGGGGCGTAATATACCCGGGGCGAACCAACTAGTAGGTTGGATATATTGTATTAAAAAAAAAAGAACGTAGCTAAAAGATGTAATGGTAATTCAAGATGTAGATCTAGGTGCCGAGCTACATGCTAGGAATCGGGATAAATAGTGTAAATAAATAGATCAAATAAATGTATTAGATTTAAGTTAGCTTATAGGTCTTGTGCGGATATAACCAGTCGGTTCAGAAAGTGCACGTTAAATACCTAATCAAAATTTCAAAAAAAATTTACTACAGTTGGAAGGACAATATCTGATGCTTACAGAATTGTATAAAACTACTTCCACCTAATGTTACGTTAGGTTATGTAAGCTGCATTTGCCACTGTCGATAGATATTATCGATATTTACAGTTGTAATAACACTAATAATATAGTAAAAAGTTATCATTGCCATCTGTAAGTGAGTATTAGGTCCTATGTATATTTTATATTCAAACTATCTTATTTTGAAATTGTATAATGAGGTTCGAAGGTGTGAAGGAACGAGTTGGCATTCATTATAAATTTAAAATATAGCTACATGTAATTTCTTTGTATAATATTCAGCTGAGGGGGCAAATAGTTGTATCGCTATCCTTTGGTCGGTGATCGACAAATTTGGGCGACTTTAATTTGAAACTCCGTGGGGAAGAGTGAGTTTATATTTTATAGGTAAAGATTTAAATTGCATTGTTAAGGTAGGTGTGCCAAACTCTTTTGACTATAAGCGTCACATTGAAAATTGAAATTACTCAGTGGGCTGCACTTCAAAAATTCAATACTGTCATCGTCTTAGCAATGTTGCCTACTTGGAGATTTCAAAGTTATTTAGCGAGGCGGGTTGCATCTTTAATTGGTGCAACTAAGCACTCGAAACACAATCACGTTCGGACGCCAATGTATGAAATAGAAAGATAGGGAAGCAAATGAGCGGTTCACCCTGCGAGGCAGCTTGTTTATCTACTGATAACACATCCCCTCTTCCTCTGGCGAGTTTACACACTCACTGTACTATTTGCTCCTTAAAAACATTGACACTCCTTTTAAAAATTACCTTTCTCTTGTTTCATATTCTAGATATGTATATATTACCAAGGACTTTTTAATCTACATCCTGGTAGGAAGACTTCTACAGGACATTTTCATGACCAAGCCAAATAGCCTAAGTTGTAAATGATTTTTTTAATACGTTTACAAAAAACTACTTTAAGAAGGAAATAATTTTATAATACTAGGAATATATATTTAGATTTATGATTTTGGTTTTAACATTAATTCTTTAAGACGCGTTTAATAAAACGTAAATTAACCAAAATGGGAAGTCCTATCTTGACCTGCAGTGACGTTGCAGACAGGCGACGCCCTTAAGTAAAAAAAAAACGCTAGAAAACTAAAACTATTCTACATTTTAAGACTTCTCCCTGATTTACTCAACAAAACATCGAAATTTTATTTGTAGTAGTTTTTAAGTAACTTTAATAATTGACTAATAAGAATATCTTGAGTGATTGTTACTGTTCATAAGATAAAGCAATTGTTTACACACTTGTGTGCTGCCAAAGATTGCAAGTGTTTGGGGCTCAAATTTAACTATTTTTTGTAAATCTAGCTTTGGTGACTAGATAATAATTAGTGAACCGATCACATTTTCAAGATTTCTCAAAAGATTTCTCTAGTATTTCATAATTCCTAATATTGTATGTTTATACGATGCTTATGTAAATAAGAATCAATCCACGCTGTATATTGATTCATCGAAGGTCCTTGGGCCATGAACCACAAGTTTGACATTACTGATTTAAAGCCCTTGGCCCTGCCGAGTGCAAGTCAATAACCTATTTTGTGGGATGGTGGGTGGGACGGTGAAAGGCTTGGCGTGGCTTCACAGCCGACCAAAGTATCCTTCCGCATCAACCAGAGAAGATGGATTATAGAAACCATAGATGGCGCTAACTATCGGACAAGTCTTGCGGAAAAATCATACGTTTGGAAATATCAGTTTTCTCAAAAACTAGTGACATTTTTATGTTAATATTTTCAACACCCCTTCAAAGATAATGTAGAGAAGTTTATTAATTGCTACCTTTTCTTATTTTTTGTTATGAAGCCAGTAATTTTATATTGAAAAATGCCAATTTTATCGATATTTGATCACTGTTAAAATCATAGAGGAGGTGTGTATATAAAAAGTATAACTTAATCAACATGCTTCTATACTTCTATTCTTGAACAAACTGTTTCCGAAAATAAAATTGCAAAACAATAAAAATTCTTGAAGATAACAGTTTGTTCCCATGGCTCTGCATTTCCATACCAAATAAAAATAGCCAATCGCCTTAAGGTATTACTCTCGTAATAGGCTGGACTGTTGGTGATGGGGAGATCGAGGCTTAAATCCCGGTTGGGTGTACCGAGGGTGTTTTTTCCTAAAACTTCCTTTTGTTTTATAGTTTATTTTAGGAAAAAAACATATGCTGTAATGTGAATGGTCGATCTTTAAAAGAATACTAGATATCAGGTCTGTTTTTATTACTTATAAATAACATGTTTTAGTTATTAGCCTTTTAAATAATGAAGAGTTTGAAATCATATAATGGGTTTAAATAAATTACCCACCTCGGTGGCGTAGTTAGCTATTGCGCCAGTCGTGTTGAGCTAAACCACCGAGGATGGGAAGATTGAGGTTCAAATCTCGGTCGGGGGAACTGGGGGTGGTTTTTCCTAAGTGGTTTTCCACTCTGTCATCCTAAATTCCTTCTTTTGATGAGATATTCTAATAGAACCTCTTAGCATCTGAAAGTATTAGGTGCAAAATACTCTTGATGTTGTTTATATTTGGATTTGAGATTGGTTTTCCATCTGGCCAGAGATGAACAAAGTTTTGGCAAAAGGATGTGTGACCTACCTAATCGTTTCTTAAGTAAGATTACTTGTTGCTCGTCCCCATTGAAGGTGATGCTCATGTAAATGTCGAATTGCTTCTCGCTCAACACAATTTAACGAGTTTTTAGACAATTTACTGGGTTGTTTTTAATGTCTTTCTTTCTATTTGGGATGCATGTTTTATGTTTAATTGTTCCTACAAAGACAATCTTTTCCATTCTAATGACATTGAGTTTTTTTCCTGCAGCCTAATATGACGTTGATATAGTAATTACGTATAACCCGAATGGGTAGTAAGACGAAGTGATAATAATAATATATGGGCTAAGTGTAAGAAAAGGCGATAGCCTTAACTTCGCCATTAAAGTTTATTATTATTATTATTATTATATAGTAATCAGGCGTGTACATGCGCTGTTGAAGTTTCACGGAACATTCTATATCTCTAAATACTGAATCGTTGGGCAAAATACCGTGTCCAGAGATGAGAAAACAGATAGTTATTTTTTTAAGAGAGCTATGCAGCTCTATTATAGCTTTTACCATTAATATCATTTTTATATTTTGACCTCCACATGAGTCAGACCAAACAATCAACTCCTTCGTTTTTTCTCTTAAATTGATCACAACATAGGTTTTTAGGCATAAACCTATTTCTTGTGCACCTCGACCTGCCTCTCCTTCAAGCCAAAGGTAACAAAAACTCTTTCCGTTGGACCCAGAATGGACGTCACAGTCATATAGCTAAAGAACTCGCTTGTAGAACACAATGCTGGTCTAAATTTTGGGGAGAGGCAGAGTCTCCTGCATATTAAAGGGGAGTACCTCTAGACCAGGGCTTTCTTTAGCTTTCCGCAAATCATCTTTCATCATATCTTGTGCAAATTTTGCTTCATCCTGATGTCTTACATGTTTTTCTTCAGGCTCAGCTTTCTTATCACCTTTAGTACTTGTTTTTTTGTGCCGTTAACGAATCATACATATTGCAGGTGTCTTTTTTTTTTAGTGGTTTTATATTCGAGTTAAATTTGCTGTAAAATACTTTTTTCTATGTTGAAGATGAAAAATGTTTACTGTGCTCCTCCTAATACATAGCGCACATGACTGGACAGGTGGTGTCATATGGAAAATATTTATTTTCCCTCTTGGACCGTGAATGATGTGATTTGTATCTGGGATACTTGTTAATGTGGTCCATAATTTTACGTTCTTGTTGTGATGTTATTTTGTTTTGTTCTCCAGTACTTCCCCTGTTGTCTTCACTAACAATCGTTTCCAAGTGATTAGTCATTTTAAGATATGCATCAACTTTGAGTGATGAAATTCTCAAAGTTTGGAAAAAAAATGGAATTGCACACCTCTAAAGTATCCAAATGATATTCTCTAAACTACACTCTTCTATCATAATCTTTCTTCCTTTTCCTATAAATTGGATTTATAGCCACCATACTGCTCATATAGAATGCCTTTGCCTCATATGAGTCCAAATTCGAAAATTTTTGGAACTCCTTTTCTTTCTCCGTCACACTTACTTTTTCATTACACTTGCATTTACAGTTAAAATCTCTGAACTATCTGGGTTCCACAACTTTCCCTCGCTGATTTATGTACTCTTTATTTGTTTGACAAAATTTCTTCCTAGACTCTCTTGACTGATGGATAATTCTGCGCTTACGGCCTTTCTTAGGTCTTATATTTGACCTTGATTTTCCTAGGGATGGTTAAATGGTTTGAAAGTCAGCATCTTCTCTCAAGGGATATGTTTGAAAGTCGGCATATTCTATCATATGAGCTGTCTGAAGGTCAGCATATTCTATCATAGGATATATTTGAAGGTCAGCATATTATATCATGGAAGCTGCCTGGGAGTCAGCATATGTCATCAATATATCTGTTTAAGGGTCAGAATCTTCTAATATGGGAGATATTTGAGGGCCAGCATTTTCTACCAAGATAACGGTTTGAATCTCAGCACAATCTGTGGTTGAATACTCAGATAAAGCATCCTGTTTCTCACTATGAAGACTATATTTTGTCCTCTGGATCTCTAATTTATCGGGCATACCTAGTTCATAGCCTTTATTAATTATTGATTTTGTTGGTGATGGAACAATGTGTAGCTGTTTGCCTGGAAATATTGGCTGCAGATCAGAAATATCCTTAGCGTATTCAATTAACTCACGGGGCCTGATTGTAGTTGGACGAAACTCAATGTGTATACAAATTGTACACGATTCAGAATTTGATGGGAAATCAATGCAATCCATTTGTTATTTGAGGTTTTGGCGTAGAATCAGATGGTTCTTGGTCTCTTGATGTAAAACTCTGGAAGTAACATTGGGAAAACAAACACAAACTGTGGGGATTCAGTCTTTTGATGCATAACGGAAAAGCAGCCACTCATTTATCAAACTAGAAACGGCCGATGGATATACTAGTTTTCTTCGTGTAGTTTCAACCTTTGACCACAAGATGGCATCAATTTCAGCATTTAAAAAAATGGCACGTGGTTTGTTGATGCATAGCGTGGTCCAATTGTCAATTAAACCAATTACTTTGGTAGATCCAACTCTAGGTTTGATATTTTATTAGAAAGCATCTATTGGTATCCGACTTAATTGAGCAATACTCATAATTATATCTTGTATTACAACTACTATCTAATAATATACTTAGGAATGTTTATTAAAAACAAACTTTTTTTGGAATTTGGCTGATTAATATTTTATCTAAGAGTGCAAAAGCTTCCCTTCTTCTAAAAAAACTGTACGCCATTTAAATTTGACAAGTGCAGTCTTTCCTAAATAGTAATTTGTTAATGACTACTAAACAAGCACCAATAATTATTTGTATTATCCCTAAGAAAATTAAATCAAACCCTAACGTGATGTATATTTGTCTAGTTCCTGACTCCTAGGGCCAGTGTTGAAATATCCTACTGGGACTCAAGATGCAGGAGTCCCGGGTGCTAGCAGCCCATGAATTAAATTCTAGAACTAAACGTACTACGTCTCTTGCAACATTGTTCCACTGACGAATCGTCTCTTGTCTTCTAATTGGCTCTGTCTAGTTTTCTATCACGGCCGCGTTAATTAAGATTGACTCAGAGGCGGTTGGTAAGCTTGGGACCATTCTATCTCTTGTAATACCCTAAAGTTACCAGCCCTGACAAGGCCAACATAAGCATACCAACAACTTCGTTGTTATAACAATAATAGGAATGATTTTTGTACTTTCTCTTGACGCTTCGAAAAGAAAGTATTGTGATCGTCAAAACAATCTAAATCGAGATTTTAATGAATGTCGACGTGTCATGCATGACCCTTTGAAAGGGGAAAAAAAAGTGGTTTTTTGCAATTCCGTCTGCCTGTACTTCAGACTAGAGCCGAAACTATTTTACCGATTGGTCTAAAATTTGGTTTATATGGTTTTCATAGGATCCTCCCGAGGGGTTTTTGGAATTAGATATCCAACCCTAAATTTAGAGGTAGTTTACTGAAGCGTAAAAAAGAGAAAAATCGATTTTCTCGAAATCCGCTTTAACGATTTTGATTCAATTATATATATATATGCACGGTTTATTATTGTAAACAAGATGACAACTCTCATTTTCTCATGGAAATGACTTTGAAGGTACTTTACATAAGGTGAATTTCCAAATTTCTTAATTTTTCCGCAACTATTTAAGATACAAAATAACTCATTACTGTAAATGTGTAGTATTATTAAATAAAAAAATCTTTTATTGGAAATATATTTTAATAACATCAATAATTTCTGAACTATCAGTAAATATATTATATACTTTTTATATCAGATATTGGGAAATTAATTTTACTCTTATACTCTTTGGTGGACAAAGATGTTTCTCTTTTTTCAATTTTTCTGTAACAGTGTTCCTAGTTCCTAATGCCATAGAGTAAGTAACAGTGTATATTATTTCATGTATGATCGTTGGTGGAGTGTTTCAACAACAATGTATATACCTATTATTTCGTTTCACAAATCTTAACGAGTTCTTAGTAAATGTCTATTTTTAAGATAAAATCGAGAGAAAGTCTGTGCGGCGCACCGTACCGTTTATTTGATATGTAGTACAATGAAGGTTAGTTTCTTTGTAATGTATCTCCCATAAACAAATAAAAAAAACAAGGTTGCCCTGAATAATTGTTGAAAAATTAGATACCTTCAGTTGGCCTCTCTGGAAAAAAATAAAATAAAATAAAATAAAAACGTGTTCACTTCATATCCACTTTTATGATTGGATATCAAACTTTTTAAATTGGGGCGTAGGTGACACTCATTCAGATTCACAATCTAAAACAAATGATAATATACCAAATTTGATTTTTTTTTCTATGAAAGGGGGTATGGGGGAGCCAATAGGATGGGTAGAAATCCCCTTGGCACGATGATCAAAACAAATCACCAATAAAAATGAACGTTGACAGCTTTTTAATGTGACCACATCAATCAGCGGTTCTCATTAACACACGAATTTCCAGAGGCACGTAAATATGACGTAGTTGGTAGTAGGGGGGGGGGGNTAGGATAAACATGAAGAGTTGACGACATATCGGTATAACGTTCTCATGCGTATCCATGCATTCAAATGCATATATTAAATTGTGTAGTTCACATTTAAAATTATTATTTTAAATTTATCGTTGGTGCTAAAATAGTTTTTTTAAACTGATTGATAAAAATTGAAAAATGACGCCTATATATGGGAATCAAACCTGGAAACCTTAGACTAGCGCACCAATGCTCTACCATTGATTTATCAAGTTATTATTATTATTATTATTATTATTATTATTATTAGCACCGCGTCTTACTACCCGTTCGGGTTAGACGCGCTTACGCTAATGTGTAATGGTAGGGTGATTGTGAGATGAAATGGAGGACCTACAGTTTAACGTTGAATCCGAACCACGGTGGAGGCCTGGCATTCCCCACATTCACAAGATGTCTTGTCAGGGGTGAAGGAAGGGTTTGGCAATCAGATAAATTCGTGCTGGGACCGAGGATTGAACCCCGGCTGCAAGCACAGAAGTCTGATACCTTACCCCTAGACCGCTAGGTCACCTTTATCCATAGATCACAGGGTAATTCTTTACTCACACTTTAAGGCAGAGTCTGTAATAGACGTGTTATTATCATTGTCTATTAAAAACCATCATTGATTGTGGCGTTATGCTGGCAATTGTGCAAATATTTAGAACGTTCCAAGTGAATTAAGATGGAAGAAATAAATTCTCTATTATTAAGTATATTTGATAGGCGAAGTTTGTGGGATGACTGATTATAATTATTATGATTATATATAATTTTAATCTATCCAATTATAATTGAGAGCCCACATCAATGGCCGCGTGGTCTAAGGCGCTACTTTCGCAGTAGACAGGATTGCCGATGACCGGGAGATTCAGGTTCGAATCTCCGTCGAGTGTACTGAGGGTCGTTTTTTCTAAATTGTTTTGCACTCTCCCTTCATGAAACTTCTAGTACGCTCCCTAAAAAATATAACCTTCCTCATCCTTAAAACCATTAGTGTAATTATTAAGTAAGCGCATAAATGGAACGGGTAGTAAGATGCTGTGCTAAATAAAATAAACGGTACGGTGCACCACACAGACTTTCTTTCGCTTTTATCTTAAAATATAGATCTCCTAAAAACTCGTAAGATTTGTGAAACGAAATAATAGGTATATACATTGTTGTAGAAATACTACAGCAAATATCATAAATTATATATATAATAAATTATACATATATATCATAAATTGTATATATGTATATATATATATATATGTACACTGTTAATTACTCTATGGAATTAAAACTAGAAACAGAAAACTGTACAGAAAATTTGATTAACCCTCATGCACATTAATTTGTTAGCTTATTTACTTTCTTTAAAGTTTTTTTTTAAAGGTCGAGTCTATTTGATTGGATTTGGTGTGAAAACAGCTAAAGTATAATACTTTAGTTCGAAAGATTAGCTTATTCAGTAGCTTGTCTACTTATTTAACTAAGTGTCCAAGGCTCGATTCCCAGTATGTTCATAAAATTAATCCCTAGTGAAAATGGTTTCCCCTTTCACAGTGACAAATTAACGGCCGCAGGGTTGGATATGGTTTCTGTTCTAGATTCAAGATAATTTATAGGTCATGTCCGTTGGTTTAAAAACGCACTTTAAATAAATAAATACTTATTTCTTTCAACAATCCGAATTAATATAGTTTATGCTACAAACAAATAAGAGTTCATTCCCTCTTCAGTGTCTTAGGACTCATTACAGAAATCTAATTCTGTTACGGTCTCCCATTAAGTAGTGTTATCATAATTTAAAGTTAATAGCCAATGTAATTAAGTAAAATGCTGTTACGACGAAGCAGAAGGCGGTGGCTTTCTGACGTGTAAGTAATGTTTGTTGGCATCTTAATTCCCATCAGCCTCACAATTAAACGCTCTCTGATGAGATGTCAAGAACGTCTCTTTTTTTTTATCCTCTTGGTGACGTCATGCGACAGTCCACCAATCAGAGGCGCTGCGGACCACGACTTACAGACCCTCGCCCAAAGAAAGGTGACTCTGTAGAGAGTTCCGGGCAAAAGAGGTTCAAAGGAGTTCGGATGACGCTGGAGCACCGGGACGCTAGATAAAGGTCAGTTTGTGTTGAAAGTATCACTAACCCACCCCACGCTTGTAAACTGAAGTTCGATATTATTACTATTATTAGCACCGCGTCTTACTACCAGTTCGGGTTATGGTAGGGTGATTGTGAGATTAAATGGAGGACCTACAGTTTAACGTGGTATCCGAACCACGTTGGAGGCCTGGCATTCCCCACATTCACAAGATGTCTTGTCAGAGATGAAGGAAGGGTTTGGTAATCAGATAAATTTATGCCGGGACCGGGGATTGAACCCCGGCCACCAGCATAGAAGTCTGACACCTTACCCCTAGACCGCCNATAAATTTATGCCGGGACCGGGGATTGAACCCCGGCCACCAGCATAGAAGTCTGACACCTTACCCCTAGACCGCCAGGTCACAAAAGTTCACTATTAATGTTCAGTATGATTTTAATAGAAAAACGCGTTATTTGAAATCTGAAAACTGTGTACTGAAGGTGTTTATTACCTTGTGATTTACCACTCTTCCACCGCGCAAATGTGGGTATATTTCCTCTAAATTCAACCTTCCTTATACCTAGCATATTAGTGTAATTAGTATAAATGAGTATAGCTTGAATGGGTAGTAAGCCGAGATGCTAAAAAAATACTTAGTAAATTCCAGAGACCTAATACATTTTTCTAATACACCAAATTTGATTGACTTTCGATCAATGTTGGGGGTCGAAATTGGTTGCTTAGGTAATAGCCTAATTATTTTTTAGAAATTAACTCTTACTGAAGAAAAATATACAATGGAGTTACATATACAGTCCAAGTTGCACAAAAATGGCCTTTAAAAGAATATAAACATATAATTTGCATCCAATATTCAAAATATTCAACTACACTATAGTGATATTTTATAGATATTGATAATATATGTAAAAATGATAGCTGATAATAACATTTCTAATGTTCATGTCTATTTGGTAAGGAGTAGTAAAAATTTATAGTAAGGTTGTATCTTCTATTTAATCCCCTACTCCTTATTTTATTTACTACTTTTCTTCTACGATGACGACATGTCTCGGTGATTTTTCACCATCTCCAAGTGTCAGGAGAACCAATGTTATTTCAAATTACTGTATAAAAATATGTAATAAAATTGTGAATTAAAAAAATTAAACATTATAAATGGGAATAGTTAGGAGAAACTATTTCCATAGTACCGAGATAACTATTTCCATTTCTAATGTTTGATTTTTTTTTTAATCACAATTTAATACAATATTTGAAATAACATTGGTTTTTCCCACACTTGAAGATGGTGAAAAATCACCGAAACATATCATCGTAGAAGAAAAGTAATATATAAAATATTATTATTATTAGCACCGCATCTTACTACCCGTTCGGGTTATACGCTCTTACGCTAATGTGAAAAGGGTAGGGTAATTGTGAGGACCTATAGTTTAACGTAGGATCCAAAGCACGGTGGAGGCCTGACATTCCCCACATTCACAAGTTGTGATTAATACACGTCTTGTCATAGGTGAAGGAAGGGTTTAGCGATCAAATAAATCTGTGCCGGAACCGAGGATTGAACCCCGGATCCCAAGAACAAAAGTCTAACGCCTTACCCCTAGACCACCAGGTCACCGACTGTATAAAATAAGAAGGGAATAAAAAAGAAGATACAACCTTACTATCAAATTATAGTAACACGACAAGACGTATTAATACGTGAAAGTATATCTGGTAACTTTTATAGCAGTCGGATTCTTTTTTATCGTATGGCATATATGACCGGGAGGGACATGACATCCAAGTTCTGTCGCCTTAATTGTAGACTATTAGCCGTTCTGTTGGCACAGAACGTTACTCAGGGTAGGTACACCATAGGAGGTTGTCTACACGTCGTACTTGCAACGAGATGATGTGATGATAGTGATTATGAAGTTGTGGGGCCGGGGTGAGTATTAGCCTAACTTAAGCCGAATCATCCAAACCCTGATGACCGTTGGGATCATTCCTCTTAAGGGAAAGATACCCAAGGTATCACCCAGGAATAGAATCCGGGACTTCTAGGCTCGTAGCCAGGTGCAGTGGCAACTACACGATGGGGCAACCTAGCCATCAGATAAGTGCCTTTATATGAAAATTGGACTGCATATAAAATTAACAGCTGATATTTAGCGCACATGATTATAGGACTGCGAAGAAGCCCTAAGAGTCCACAAATTAATATAATGTTCTTAAAAAGACACATTTGTTAAACAAAGATATTACATACTAGTATATATGTGGGACTTAACGTACTTAGTCGGTCAATATCGTACTCTTCCAAATAGTAGGTCTATAAGGCTTCCTCCCCCTCGCTCCCCTTGGGGTCCCGTCTGAGGGCCATCCGGAACTCCGTCACGGACCACAATTTGAGAACCACTGCTTTTATAGGACATTTTTTCCGTGAGAGGTTTTACCCTGGAGCTCCCAATCTCACCCCCCTTTACAAGCCCTTGTCCATCCCCTACATTCCTCATGCACCATTATTGTTCTGAGCTAAGTCAATTAGTCGTCATGTCCATCTCGACCACGACACCCGTTGAACCGAATGGTACCCCTCTCCTCCTCCTATCTTCCTTTCTCCATCCTCCACTGTAATTAATAAAGGAACAAGAGATGGAGAAGAGGGGGGAGCAAGGTGTTCCTCCATCTCTGATACGATGCACCAAAGATGCTATGTATGTATATATATTTATTTTCTAATTAAGAGCACTAACGCCGCAAATACCGTGGTCACAGATTAAACCGGCATTACG